>CM076728.1:18962232-19253368 GCA_038501795.1 Pseudopleuronectes americanus | reverse complement strand
AATGCAGAGTAAGTGAAATGATTCAAACGAATTTAAAGAACCGAAATCAGTAAAAAATAGAAAGAATGAATATTAATAGAACATTAGAGAAGAAATTACAGAAATAAGCAAGACTATAATAGGATTAAGTAAGAAACAAAATATTACATATTAAAAGACTTTAAGAAGAGACAAGAACAAAAGAATTAGAAAGATAGCAGAGAGATAGTTACGACTTATAGAAGAAAAGAATTAATAGAAAAATGAGTTGAATAAGTAAATAGGAAAGAGAGGAAAACAGGGAAAAAAAAATCTTAGGATTACATGAAGGCAGAAAGAAGGGAGAAGAAAACAGTCAGACGTCAAAGTGTAGACATTAGTGAGGAAGCATGGATATGAACAACATAAATGAAATCAGGAATAAAGATAGAAAATGAATGATAAATGGATGCATTAGAGACAGTAGGTAGAGAGTAACTAGACAGATAAGTGAACAGAAAATTATGCAAGGATAGAAATAGATAAGCGACGAAGGATATATACAGGTAACAGACAAGGATTATAAGAAAGGAGAAGCAGATAAATAGAAAATAGAAGGATATATCACATAAGCTATGAAGGAATCAATAGAAGTAGCAGAGAAGAAATAAGAAAGGAAGCTATTAGAATGTAAGTAGAAGAAGAAAAAACTGTAACAAAAAAATAGAAAAGGACGTAGATAACGTACTGAACTTATCAAAAAAAAGATATATGCATAGTATAGGGTATAAATAACATAAATAAGTAGAATGCAGAGAAAGAAAGATGTAGTAGTGTAATAAAGGAAAGAAAGTCTAGAGAAGAAGAAGAAGAAGAGGGAGAATAAAAGAAGCTAGGAAGACATAGGAATATAAAAATAGTAAGGCTAGTAGAACAGCAGATAGTATATGTGATAAGAATTGGGACATGAAATGAAAGGACAAAAGAGAAGCAAAAGAAGAAACTAACGAGAGAAAAAAATAGTATAAAAAGTAAATGGAAAGATAAGAAAAAAGTGTAGAAAAGTAAAAAGAATATTCAGGCATGAACAGATAATAAGAATATTGGAATTCTGAGTATACCCACATAGCGCCAAAAATAAAAGATTGGATAGAACCTTATGAATACAGAAGAGGGGTTAATTAAAGTAAGTGCCATTAGTAAACCGAGTAAAATGAATAAGGCAAATGAAAGAAAGGTAGATAGACTGAGTCACATTTAGACATCTAGAAATTAAAAGTGAGAAGTTAAGATAATGAAGACAAGAGAAGAGAAATTTAGATCTATAAAGGTAAGAAGATATGAACGAAATGACTGGAAGAAAATTATAATGAAGTCGAAGTTAGAAAAAGAAGAGAAAAGAAGATAAGAACCTTAAGGGGGGGTAGTTAGAGATGAACTCAAAATTAAGCTCAGGAAGTTATGTAAGAGATAGTGATATAGATTATATTATAAGAAGAAGAAGATGATTAGTCAGAATCAGTCTATGAATGTAAAAAATAGGATAAAAGTATTGAAATGAAGGAAGAGAAGGTAACAACTATAGAGAGATATAGTAACTAGAAGAACAGAAGAAAATATAAGAATGAAAGAAGAGCTGGGAAATATGATGGAAGGAAGTTTATTAAACGCATGTTCAATTTGGAGGAATAGGATAGGACTCCTAAAAAGAGACAATATGAAGCAGAAAGAAGGAAAGAAGAAGTTTGAGAACAAGACAGTTTAAAAATACCTGGAACGACAGTAAAGTGAGTTAGTATGAGTTACAATAGGTAAGATAGATCAAAAAGTTAATCTAGAAAATTGTGAGAAAAAAAGAAATAAATGATAATTAATCGTCACGTTTTGAAGAATATGTAGTAAAGTAGTTTAGATCATACAGATCATTAAATTCGTGAAAATTATCTCCAATGAATGAACATAGAATACTTAAGAGTAGTTGAATTAGGAAGAACGAAAGCTTGGAGAAGATGCATTTATGAAAAAGTGTTACGATAAAAGTAGTATGAATAGAAGTAAGAATAGAAAGACAATAATAAGTGGCCTTAGTATGAGTCGAAATGAGAATAGGAGTAAAGAGGTAGTCAGACGTAAGATTGACTTGGGAATAGAGAATAAAGAGACATTATCTAATCTACAAGATAAATAGAGATATGAAGGGAGTTGTAAGGTAGATAAAACATACGTAAAGGATAGACAAGAAAAAAGAAGGATAATATAGATAAATAGAAGAAAAGTAGTTAAGTATGTAGAAAGAAAGTAAGGAAGAAGTATATGATTGATGAAGATAGAAAATAAAACACATATGACGGAAAGAGATTGTATAGTGTTGAAACTGGAAGATGCTAGAAAGATAGAATCAATAGAATTAAAGTTTACAAGAGGTAAGTTCAGCTACACTGGCGAGGATATTGATCACTGAATTAAATTGACGAATTCTTGATCCAACAGGGTAGTTAGTAGAAGTACGCAAAGAAGAGACAGAAAGCCCCAAATAAAAAAAAAAAGGGAATAGAGGTTAGATACAAGTCAAAAGGGGTACATAGATGTATACAGATGATAAAGAAGATATAGGGAAGTACCGAGTAAAGAAGGTAAGATAAGCAAGATCAGACAAGATAACTTAAATAAGAAAAATTGATGCTAGAGAGGATAGTCTACAACAATTATAATACTAAGGAATAATTAGTTTTTTGATGAATTTATGCCTCATGTACACAGTTAAGAATTATAAAGAAACATGTAAACAAGAGAATTAAAGATTGAGATCCAGAAGGATAAGAGAACAAGAGATAGAGGCAAGAAATAAGAAGAGAAGACGATTATTAAGCAGAGAAATGAATTTAAAAATAAGAAAATATAAGAAGAAAAGAAAATAGAGCTGATAGTAGATCGAGAAGAAGAAAGACGAGAAAAATAAAAAAAAATAAGAACGTAATAAACCAGCAAGCTTAGATTAAGATGACTAATATGGTATATAGAGAGCAGGAAAGAACGTAGAAGAAGGAAAAGGCATGAACAAAAAGAAGTATGTAAGATGAAGAAAAGAAAAGGAAGAGTTCGAATGAAGAACAAAAGAAAAGAAGAAAAGCCAAATAAAATTGATTCAAGAGCAGGATCAGGTAAATTCAGATACAAGAGGAATAAGGTAAACCTGAGTCAGTATAGAGGGGTCAGAGTAGAAAGGAGAGAAGAAAGAACAAGAAAGAATACGTTTTAGGAGAAAAGATAGAGAATAGATAATTAAGGAAAAAAGCTGAGAAGGATATATGAAAAAAGAACAAATGGAAAGATAGAAGATCTAAGAAAAGGTATAGAAGTAAAGAAAGAATAAAGGGAGTGATATCTCAAATATTTTAAAGATAGAAGGAGAAGGACCGTGATAAGAGAACAGAAGAATATGGCTTATAAATAGAAGTATAAAAATAAAGTAAGTTATTAAGGGAAGGGATGAAGAAATCCTATCAAGAGAAATTAAGATAGGAATGACTATTAAAGCATATAAACTAGAATGAAAATTAGAGACAACAGAAGAAGAAATAAAGAAGAAGAAGATAAAAGAGAGTATGATCTCTTTGATAATGAAATGATAAGAAATAATAGATAATCAGGAAAAAATACAATCAAAAAGGTATAAAATTAGATAAGATAATCAATATTACAGAAAACATAAGAAGTAAAATTGTCACGGAAAAAAATGATAAAGAAATACGGAGTTGAAGAGAGGTTAAACAGCGAAGCTGAACGGACTAAGAAAAAAGTAGACTAAGGAAAGTAAATTAGAGACATTGACTAAAATAGGATTAGATAAAAAAAGCAAGAAAAAAGTGGGCGCACATAAGAAAGTTTCAAAACAATATGCCAGGTCAAAGACTATTATTCAAGATCCAAAATGGGGATATAGTAAAGAGTAATAGGAGAGAAAGACGGCAGAGATAGGTGAGAAGACTAAGCAGACAGGATGATAATAAATAGATAGAAAGAATTTCAAGTATGAGGGAGAGAACAAAGAGACGAACCATAAGGAATAGTTATAGCTCAAAATAGAAAAATTTAGGAAAGAGAAAATAGTATAACAAAGAGAAGTGAATAATGGACATAAAGGCACAAAAAAGGAAGAAATTAGAACTAAGAATAGAATTAAAGGAAAAAAGGATTAAAAAAAAAGAAAGATGAGAGAAAAGACAAGAGAGTAAGATTAAGGGGAGAAGAATAATAAGAATTAGGTAGAACAATAATAAACAGAAGAATAAAAATAGATAGATGGTGTATACATAAGAAGTGATTGAGAGGAAAGCTAACCCGAACCAGTGATCAAAGAGAAGAAAGTTAAAAAAGAAAGCAGAACTAGATAAGAGAAAGAATTGGGGAGATATGGGGATACAATATAGAAAAGTAAAGAAGAACAGATCTAACACAAAAGAATAAATAATGATCAGAGCAAACAAGTATAGAAAAAATTTGGAAAAATAGGGGGGGGGGGGACAAGGTAGATAGGTTGGAAGCAAAAGTAAAATAAAAGAAATATAGAGTAGTAAGAGTTAGAAAAAGATGAGAAGGATAAGAATAAGATAAAGTAAAGAAAGAAAGACAAAGAGAGACCAAATCAAAAGAGAGGGGGATGAGGAACAAAACTATAGGAAGAAGAATAAAGAAAACATAAAAAAAGAGATAGGAGATGGTATGATGAGAGAGAAAAAGATTCACAGAAAAAACCATAAGTGGTCTTCAAATAAATACAGAAGCTGTCAGTATGGACTAGTATACGCAAAAAGGAGATAACAAAGCAAGAGTAAGCCCAAAGAGGCAGAAAAAGTTATGTAAGGAGGGAAAATAAAGAAGAAAAAGTGGGGGGGGGGGTAAAAGAATAGAGTAAGGTAAAGAAGACATAGAAGATAAAAACAAGAAAAGATAAGGGAGAGAATTGGGAATATGAATTAAATGCTAATATTTAAGAGAAAAAGAAGAGAATGAAAGAAGTAATATAAAATAGATGAAGCTGATCTCAAACAGAATTAATAAAATTTAGGGTAAGTGAGAAATGAAGCCATAGCAACTAAAAAAAGAGAGAGAAAAGGAAGTATAGTAGATCAGAAGATTGAAAGAGAAGATGAGTTAGTGAGAAGAGGGAGACAGGTAGATAAGAAGTAACGGGAGAGAGAAAAAGAAGAAAGTAATAACTAAAAGAGGATTGAGAGAACGAGAAATCATGTTTAAGATGAAGATGATATATGATTTATTCAATATAATAGGGAACGTCTAGTAGAGTTGACTAGGTAGATATCTCTAGACGTAAAGTTAGTAAATTAGGTTAAAACAGAAAAATAATGTAACCAGAATGTAAAGTAAGAGAATAAAAGAAAGGATGCATAAAATAAGATAACCAAGGGACTATCAATAGAGATGCTTGGAATGACAAATGAAATGAAGTTGATAAAATGCAGTTGAAAATAAATAACAAGGCAAGAATAAATAAAATGAAAAAGATGGATTGGATACTTCACAGAATGTAAGAAGAACAAAATAGCTGGGATAGAACGGTGTAATAGAAATGAAGATTAAACATCGTAGACGAGAAAAAAAGAAAGAAGAAGAAAGATTGACCCAGTACCTAGAAAAACTCTGACGAGAAAAATGAGGAAGGGCAGGAAGACAAAAAAAGATAATAAAACAGAGAAAGATAAAAAGCAGACATCAAATTAAAGAACATGAAACTAAGGGAGGAAAAGAAGAATTAAATAAGTAGAACAGTCAAAAAGGATAAGATAAATGGAAAAAGAAGGGAACCTAAGAAGGAAAGAAAGAATAGATAGAGAGAAACAAGGACAGAGGGACGATAACAAGAGATGAAAGAAGAACTAAAGATAAGATACATTGAAAACATGAAGAGCTAATTTTAATAGAGAAGAAGTGGACAAGACAACTAAGAGAATATACGATATGAGATAGAATAAAGACGAAACAGGAAAAATAAGAAGGAAAGGAGGTAGGAAAATAGGAGATAGGAGTAGAGATAAGTGAATAAGAAAGAATATACAATATAGGGAAGATATGTGGAAACTAAGGCTTAAAAGTAAAAAAGGAAGAGATTAAGAAGTTAGCAACACAAGGAAATGAATAGAAAAAATTCAAAAAATAGTAGGATATAAATGAAGACAGAGTAGGAGTGATAAAAAAGAGAAGTAATTTCTAGATGACAGTTATTGTAGCTGATAAGGACATGTAAGGAATAAGTAGATAGAAGATATAAGGATTTATAAGGTATTGATGAGGAAAAAATAGAAGAACTATGGACTAGTAAAGAAAGCACAACTAGAAAAAAGAAAAGAGATTATAAGAAGAAGAATATGCCAAGTTGAGATAGACGATGTTAGTAGAAATAATAGAATTAGACAAAACAAAGATGTGTGGAGGGGGGGGTGGGAGAAGATATCAAGCAATTTTCCTTATGAGAAAAAAGCTTTGAAAGAAGAGACCATATCCACCATTAGTTAGAATATCATGCAGCTCCCAGAGAAGGAAAGACTATGGGAGAAAGATAACGAGAAAAAAATAAAATTACAGATGAATAATAGAGTATTAACATAGTAATATAGCAAGCTAGAAAAATGAAGAATTTAACATGCATCTGGGAACAAAAAGAAGAAAGATCAATTAATTAAAAGAACTGATGAAGAAGTCGTACCCAGACGGAAGAGAAAGAAGAATTGGACGGAAAAGTATTGAATAGATGGGAAGAAGAGAGAAAAATGACCAGAGTAGAAGCAAGAAAGTAATCAAGTATAGAATTAAAACCTTAGAAGCAGTAATGAAGATAATAACAGTTTGGAATGAGAAGAAAAAATAGACTATAAAAATTAGAAAATACAGGAAATCAACATAAGAAAGAAGATAAGAAGGATCGTAAGTAAAACCGTAGCGAGAAAAAAAAACCAAAAGGATAAAATAGAGAATAAAAGTATCTCTATATTATATCAATAAGGACAAGACTAACGAAGAAGAGGAAATTGGAGATTGTGCAATAGTTAAAAGAAAAGTAGATTAAAGGTGAAAGAACGCCTATTAGCCCATAGAAACATCAGGAGAAGAAGAGAAGAGAAAGTAGCAAGAGGAGATAGAAAAAGTTAAATCTGGTACAGACCAGTATCATCTACAGAAGAAGTGAATGTCTGGAAGAGTAGAGATAACTAGAAAGACATTTTGTAAGAATGAGATGAGAAGGGTGAAATTAACAGGGATTAACAACTGATAGGATTCTCTATACCAAGAAATAAGATGGACACGACAAAATTAACCTAGATATTGATCAAAGAATAAAACAGACTGTAGTAGAACTAAACATATAATGAAAAAAGATTAGTCGCAAGAATAGACAGATAGAATTAAAATTTAGAACAGAAAATACATAGAATTGACCCCAGGAAAATGAATAACTAGAAATTGTATTAAGAAGAGAGCTGATAGAACCTAAAAGAGTAAAATGACGAAGAGACAGATACAATACGATATTAAATGAGAAAGATACAGTGGAAAGAAAAACAGGAAGAGAAAGAGTAAAAGCATAGAAGGCTAGAAGAACCAAGATGTACAGAAGATAGAAGTACGGGGAAGGATAGAGGAGAATACTGATATGAAGATTAGATATTTAGAAAGACAAATGATAGATACATAGAAGGAAAAATGGAAACAGTACACAACAACACCATAATCTCAAAATAGATGAATAGAATTAGAGATAGAACTGATGAGAGACAGTAGAAAGAATAGTAAGAGTAAGCAGATAGTAAAGAACCTAAAATCAAGAAGACAGAGAGGCAATATCCACAAGTAGGTTTGAGATAGAACGGGAGGTATCAGGTTGAAATCATAGAAAAAAAATAAGGAGAAATTGAAATAAGTAACTATAAAGAGAATAAATAGAAAAAGACAAATATTGGGATGAAGTAGAAGAAAGAGAAATATAGAAGGAAGAAGAGAAACAATAGAAAGGTTTATAAAGATATAGATCAGTTTGAACAAAGAGCTAAAAAAGGACATAATAGATAAGAAGCTAAGCCTAGATATAAACAAAGATAATTAGATCAACAAGAAGTGAAAAGGGTATTGATAGTAGAAAGTGGAGAGAGAAAGATTGAAAATCATAGTAAAAATTTAAGGACAATTTAAAAGAGATACAGATACCCAATCTACTTATAGTGAGAATAAAAGTAGAGAGAAGGAAGGAAAAATAGTATAAACAATAAGAGTAAGACAAGAAAAATGGAGAGAAACCAAGAGAAAGAAGAAAGCAGAAATGAAATGTCAAGAAAGACATTAAAGAAAAGAAACAAGAGCAAGAACAGGATAAGAAGAACAAAGGCAAAAAAGACATGCAGATACGAATTAAAAATAGTGAACAGAATTTGAATCTTTATAGGAGGAGAAGAAAATAAAAAGAACGAAGAAAAATGATCATGAAAAAAGAAGAAGAGGAAAGTAAACTAGCCAGATCTCAGAGAGAATCTTGTAAAGAGAGTAGAAGATCAAAACGAGAAAAAAATTCAAGATAAAATAAGTTGAAATCCAGAACTAGTAAAGAAGTGGGATAGGAGAAAAAAGACAGGACCCGAGTTCTAATAAGGATCTTTATAGAAAATCAGAGGAACTATTATAAGAAGTTAAAAACACAAAACAAAAAGGGTAAAGATAGAATAAGAAATATTGAAAGATTGAGAAGGAAAAGATAGCAAGCAACATGTTGAGGGAGCAGAATTAGATTTTAAGGAAAAAGAATACTGAGCAAATGAAAGCTAAGAAGAAAGAAAATAGAGATTTCAGGAATAGAAAGAATCCTAATCATTGAGAGGGTAAGAAGTACGAATAATCAGGGAAAAGGTGAACAAAAGAGAAGATAATAAAACAAGAAGACAGTAAACAAGGAAAAGACAGAATAGAGGAAAGTAACATATAAATCTACAATACTAGAAGAGAAAAATGCAAAAAGAACAAAACGAAGGAAGGATCGATAAACAAGAAGAAATAAGAAAGAAGGAAGAAGATTAAAGAAAGAAGAGAAAGAAAGCAGAAGAAGAAGAAATAGATAATCAGCGATGATAGGATAACAGAAAAATCTTACCTTAGACAAGAAAAGATAGAAGAGGAATTGAAAATATAAGACAAGGACATTGAGTGAAAATAGAATCAAGAATTTACTTATAAAGTTGAGAAAGAAGTTATAGGGAGAAAAAGATAAATTTATACAATAGCAAACCAGGAGACTAGAGAGTAGAGAACAAAAAGGAAGAATAGAAGAAGGAAACTACTAGAGAAAAGATAAGCAAAGAAGCGCAAAGAAGAAGACAAATAAAGATAATAGTAGAGATAGAATATTAGTACAGAAGGAAGAAAAGAGAAACAAGACTAGAAGATGTCATTGACCGAAGAAGAACATGACTGCATTTAATATGATAATTCCAAAGAGATAGGAACTAAAGGTAAGTAAAACTAGTAGATAGAAGATGCATTACAGATAACTGAGAAAGAATGACATGACAAAAGTTAAGAAATATGTAGAAAAAAGAATATAGGTGAAACATCAAAGAAAAAAAGACAGGCAAAACAAGAGTAAGACAAAGAAAATGAAAAAGAAGAAGAAAGGATAAATGAAGGATAGGAGAGGTTGAAAGAGAAGATAGAACAATTATAGTGAAGACAAAAAAAACTGACTTATAAGAGAAAGTAGAAAAGAAGAGAGAAAGCAGATATAGACACAGAAGAGAAGACTAATAGTAGTGAGAAGGAAGATAGTAGAAGAAGATGAAATGAGAAGGAAGAGTGCAGAAGTATAAGACACTCAGCAAGACCAGAATTACAATGAATCAAGAAGATACTTTGAAAGTAGAAGGAATAACTTAAGTATTAAGAAAAACATTAAAAAATGATGAATCAGAGAAACGATGAACAAATAGTAACATGATAAACTAGAGATAGATTTAGAGAAAAGGATTAAGAAGAAAAGTGTCATAAGGGGAGGGGGGGGGAGAAGGAATAGTACACCAAGAATAGTGTATCTAGTATAACAGACCTAAGATAAAATGGTAGAGAAAAGCAGAACAAAGGAAGGAAGAAAGAACGGGAAAAACAAAGGATAAGAGAAAGGGTGAGATGAAAAGACTATTTTAGAAGATAAAACGCACAGTTATTCAAAGTCAAAAAAAGAATGGTTCAGGGGGAAATATAAAATCCAGAAATAGAAACTTGGTCTGCAAAGCTGAGACATTTTAGAGGAGTCATTGGATTATTAAACAAACCAAGAGTAGTTACGAGAAATGAGTCGATTATTATGATACAAAAAAGGATAATAATTTAGGTATATTAGTTCTTACTTCATTTGGTTACTGTCTTGTAAAGAGCTCATATGTATAAGGATTGTTTGGAAATAAAAGAACAGAAGTACAGATAAGTTTAATGAAAAACACCTAGAATGCACAAGAAGGATATGATCCTGTTACACCATGTAAGACTTATATTGGCTATAGTTGGGTCACTTGAGAGGATGATCTAATAAAAAAAGTAAGTTTTGAAAAATAAGATAAAATCCAGCAGATTAAATAGTAAAGAGGTATAACAAGAAAACAATTAGGAATACACTCACAAAATTGATGAGTGAATAGTTAAACTAAGAACATTTCAAAGAAAAAAGACTACGAGATATAAGAGAGATCAGGAGGTACGAGACCCAAAGAAAAGAAGAGATCCTAGAATCTGAAAATTATACAATTAGCAAATGAAGACAGAGAAGGATTAATTCATGTGATAAACAGGACAACAAAGGGGGAATATAAAGTATAGATAAAGAATAAGACAGAAAAGCAGTCCTGATGGAAAAACAGCAATATGGAAAAGGACATTGACTTTAAAATAGAAAGAAAAAGATAAGAAGCCAGATGGAGGGGAACAAAATAAGACAGATTATTACGAGAAGTGAAAGAAAGTTAGAAAATAAGCAAGGTGAAAGAGATACATGTAATAGGATAGAAGAAGATAAGGGAATAAGATCTCAGCATAAAGTATAGATAAGGGAGAGGTGATAGGAAGAATAGGTTTAAAAAAAAATGATGAAGTATAGAAAACGAGAAGATAGGAAAGAAAAAAGCATAGATATGAAAAGAAAAAGGAACTAGACGACAAACTCTATATAGAAAGATAAAATTATCAAGAATCACAAGCAAAGCAAATAAAATAAATCAAATATGAAAAGAATAGAAGAAGATTTAGTTAAGGTAGTTAACAGATGAAGAAGAGACAGAAGAGTAAAACAACTAAAAAATAAATAATGTTAAACAAAATAGAAGCTAAAAACAGCCAAAAATTAAATAAGTTAGACCAATACTGGAAAGGTAAAACAAGGCGAAAACCAAGATATGAAGAAGGCCAGAAGAAAATAGAGCGCCACAAATGTTGGAGGATGGGATAGAAATTAGACAGTTGTAAAGTAATAAGAGACAAAGAACTTTAACTTTAAATAGATGAAAGTTGATAAAGAAGTGACGGAGAGAAAAAGGGATTAGAACTAAAAAAAATCATAGATGTAATTTATAAAGACATGAAGGAGAAGCAGGAAACAATTATATACAAGATTATCCCAATGGAGAGAAAGGAAGATAGATATATGAGAAATAGATCCAAAGTTAAGTAAATCAAGGAATCGGGATCATAGAGACAGAACAACTAAAGAAACAAGGAGATGGGAATTGTTAGCAAAAGACATGGTTAAAAGATGAGCCACGAAAAATATAAAATAGACAGATCAAGAGTAGAAATCTAGGCAATACTTAGCATATTCAAAAGAACGACAGAGAAACATAAGATCAGGGCGGAAAGACAATAGGATAAACTAGAGATATAACTGTAAGGATGGGATATAAGAAATAAATTACACTAAAGATAAAAATAAAAAAGGAGATAGGGACTAGATGGAGACTAAGAGAGTAGAGATCATGTAGATTGCAGAGATTAGGTGTTGAAAAAAGGGTAGGAAGATTCGTTTACCAAATGGAATACGAAGACAAAAAGAACGGATTATTAGAAAATTTTTATAAAAAATAGAATAGATGAGTTATTGACTGTTTGAGATTAGCTGAAAGATTTGGTCGACAATGGAAAAGTGAACATTACTATGGCAGAAGAAAATAAAAAGATAAAAATATTAACCTGAGATACGGATAAATTATATCGTTAACATAAGATACAGTAGAAGCAGAGATATCCTGCAAGACATAAAATTAAAAAAGCAAGACTCTTACCAAGAGAAAAAAGTAGAAGACGAAGAACCAGAAAACAGAAATCAGAAGAAGAAAGAGATATAATTGAAGGAGATAAAGAGAAAATAACATCAGGAGAAAATAGATAAAGAGATCTAGGACTGATAGAGGTCAGAAGTATGCCAAAGAAGCGAAAGTCGAGGAACAATTAAAACTTAGACACGCAAAAGAGAATAAGTGGAAATTAGAACAGAGAAAAGAAGAAAAGAGAGACAAGATATGATAATAGAGATAAGAGTGTAAAAATTTGCATAACAGATTTAGAAGTAAATAACAAAGGAGATTGAAAAGTAAGATATAATCTGAGAAGACAAGGAACTTTAAAGAGGGAATGAAAATTAAGATAATGATAACAAATGACAAAATAGGGAGTAGAAGATGAAAAAAAAAAAACCACGAAACTTAAACTGAGAGAAAGAAAAAGATAAAAGAAATTCAAGAATAGGACTTATGAAAGAGAGTATAAGAGATAGGAACGAGAAGAAGGACTGATGAGCATAAGTGTACCTACAGAAGGATGATATAGATACAGACTAAAAGAATAATGAAAAGAACCTATAATATATAGAGAATAGAGTACATAGAGTAGAAACAGATCAGACAAAGAAACTAATAGACAGAAGATTTTGCAGATATAAGAGAGGTAGATTTTAAGAGATAATCAAGGAATGAATTCAGATATAGGAATCTAGAAAAGAATATTTAATAAGAAGAAATATTGTTTTACGAAAAGAGACAAGAGTATAAAAATAGAATTTGAAGGAAGATAAGAAAGAAATCAAGATGAGAGTAGACAATAAGTAGAACTATAGTAACAAGAATGGGAATTGCAGATAAGAGGATCAGTTAATAGAAGAAAAAGAACATTTGTAGAGGAAGATAATAATAACAGAATTTAGAAAAGAAGTCAGAAAAACCTAACACTAAACTATAAAGACTAATTAGTTTTTACTCTTAAATAGGTAAAAAGCAGAAAAATGATAATAGATAAGATAGAGAGAAGTAAAGATAAGTGGGGGGTGGGGGTGGGGGAAAGAAGTAAAAAGGAAGGCATACCCAACAATACAAAAAACCCCTACCCCCAACACCCCACATTAATAGACAGGGAATAAAAGAGACAAGGTCTACTAAACAGGATAGGATTAGAAGCAAGATAACAAAAGTGATAAAGAAAGTTTAAAAAAGAATTAAGAAAGAAAAAAAATAGGGAAAGAGGAAATAGAAGAACCCTAAAAATAGAAATAAAAGTAGAAGGGGGGCACCACAAAAGGAACCCCCCCACACCCTCCTCGCGAGGCATCAGAATCAATCTTCTAGAAACCTCACAAAATGAAAGACACAAAGTAAAAGAGAGTGAGCTCGAAAGAGAGGAGAACAGGATAATACTAATGAAAAAATAGAAGGTTAATAATCGATAAAAAAATCACCACAGCCACAAAACATGGCCTAAGGAAATAAGATATTAAAAGAACTATCGAGGGACCTGAACAGAAAACAAACCATACAGAAAGAGTGTGGCCACAGAATGTGAACTATAAAACAAAACGTAAAGAAAGAGAGATAGAAAAAGAAAATAAAAATAGTGAAGATGTATAGTGACGGAAAGCATCAGTAAATAAACATAAGAGAAGTCAGATGATGATAAAATTCTGAAAGAAGAATTAAATAGAGAAGTGATTTCATTACTCAACTACAGGTAAGAATAAAAGACAGGTAGATAGAATGAGGAATGAGGACGTACAAGAGATTGCAAAAAAAGCATCTAGTAAGAATATAAAAAGTAAAGAACAGAAAAGAGGAAGGAATATTTAAAAAGGAGAACTATCGGATAGAGAAGTTCACAAGTGGGGGGGGTGGGGGGGTGGGGGGGGATGCAGGAACTGAAAGAGAAGGCTAGAGAAAAGCAGATGGAAATATATAATGTACAAATAAGCAGATAGATAAAGGAATATGAGAGAAGAAGAATGAAAGATAAGAGTAAGAAGTAAAGAAGAAACAAGAAGGATACAGTAGATTAAAAATGATAATGATAAAAGAATTAAAGAATAAATAGCAGCAAGAGAATATAGAAAAGAAAAAAAAGGAAAAAAGAATTCACCAAACAATAAGTATATAAATCAACAAACATATAAGTGAGAAGAACATGAGAGGATAGACAGATAGAAAAATGAGATACACTAGAATTTGTAGAAGTAGTCAGACAGACAAAAAGATATAAGTAGAAAGTTAAGCCAACGATTACTAAGATCAATCAGATAGATAGAAAGAAAAGTGCGCACGATTCTAGGAGTTAGAATAAAAAGACTCATAGCAGAGAACAAGTGATACAAGCAGAATGAGGTCACAACGAATGGACAAGAGAACTATGAAGTGAAAGATAGTATAAGAGAGGAATATAAAAAAGCCAAGATAGAACAAAAGAAAAAAAATAGGTGATTTGAAGGATTTATAAAGAGTACAAAATAGACAACTAGAAAAATGAATGCCTATAAAGAATGAAAAAAAGAACAACATAAATATAAAGGAAGAAAGCTTAAGATAACTAAAGAGCAGAAGAAAGGAGGTACAAAGAAATAGGATAAACAGACAAAAGGAAGAAAGAGAGGGTACATAAGAAAACATAAGAAGTAGAAGAGCCATTAAAATGAGTAAGGATAATCATAGCATAGCAATTAGTTTACTCAGTATTCAAAGAAGAAAAGAATTAAAATAATCGAAAGAACAAAGGGGTCAGAACGAAAGCTATCAGTAAAAAAAAAAGAAGAATATGAATAGAAAGAAACCTTAGTAAAGAAGACAGTAAAAGACACATATAGTAGATATAAAGAACACAGTGGGAGAGAAGGAAAAGAAACATAACATGAAGAAGGAAAGATAAGTTTAGAACAATGAGAAATACTTTCTAAAATAGAGAGACAGGAAATCCAGGCATAGAAAGAGAAAACAATAAGAAAAGACAGCTTAATAAATTATACAGAACAGAGTAAAGAGAAAAGAAGAGAGCAGGGAGCATTTACAGAGCAAATGAGTAGACGTAGAGAGCTCAGAACAGAAAGAGAAGAAAGAAAGGTTATACAGACTAAAATCTCTAAGAATAAATCAAAATTAACTTAACACGGCATGATGAAGACAAAGGAAGAAGAAATGAAAGAAGTTCAGAGACAAGCAAGAAAATAAAAAAAGGGAAGAGATAGAATAAGAAGAAAGAAGGAATAAGAATAAAGAACACATTGAGAAAAAGAGTAGAAGGTACGAGTTTTGAGGTTGAGGTAATGAGCTGGAATTAAAAAGAAAGAAAAAGAATAGTATCAAGAAAAGCTAGAGAACTAGGACAAGATAACAAATCTAAAGAAGCGTGGAACATAAGAGAATGAACACAGAAAAAAGATAAAATAGGAGAAAAAGTTGTTATTCGAACAGGAAATGATAGTTTTAAAATTTCGAATCCTAAATGAGTGAGATTCTCTGCCAGATAATTATATGTACTAACAGAGTGAAGATTGATAAAAAAGGAGATATAAGACGATAGAACCGAAAATACTATATGGAGAATATCTCGATTAAAGTAAGGAGGAAATACAGAAAGATCGAAAGAGAACAAGTAGAGATTTGAAGAAGATACCAGGAAGGTAGAGAAGGACAATCTAAGAAAGAGGTAGAATAGGAAGAATATAGAAAATAGGAGACAAAAACTGTAAAGGATTTAATAGAAAAGATTGAAGAGACTAAAGAAAGAAGCAGCATAGAGCGTGAAGGCATTATGAATTTTTGATAACTCAAGTAAGATTATGGTAGAAAAATATGAAATAAAATAACTTTAAAAAAGGGAGAGATATAAAAATAGGAAAGATGAATTGAATAGAAACAAAAAGATACTAAATAAAGGTCGGAGGAATTAATGAAGTAAAAAGTCAAGCCCATCAGTGAAGAACGTATTTAAAGGAGACAGTTTGAACAATTCAAGAAATAGGAGGCAAGAAAATAAGCGAAAAGTGAAATGAAAAATAGAGAAAGATTTTGAGAAGAGTTAAGAAGTATTATTAAAACATATGAAATTGAAAGGGTGATAGAAATCGACAAGTCAGATAGAAGTGCAGGGATAAGTCTAGTTCAGTAAGAGCAGCAGATTGAGCAAGGAATTTAGGCCTAAGATGAGGTACTTAAGGAAAGGAGACAAATGAACTCAGATAGAGAGAAAAAAGACACAATCAGAAAAAGAAAAAGACTAATTAGAATAACGCGGCATAGGAGAATAAAAAGAATAGAGTAAAAAGGAATTTAGATAGAAAGAATAGGATAAGAACGAGTTGAAACAATTATTGGAGAGAGAGGAGCTAAAGAAATATAAGGGTGAGATGTAATAGGACTTAAAAGGCAAGTTTAGAGATACGAGATAGAAGATATAAAAGGTCACGAAAAAGAGATATCAGATTTATTATGAAGGGATCAGTTCTTAGAACCAAACTTTGGAAAGAAAAAAAGATAACGACATGTAATCAAAACAAAGAAGAGAAGCAGAACTTTAGTAGAATTAGATGCACGGTATCATGGGTAACAAGTTGGTCTGTATTGAAAGAGAAAAAATATGAGACTAGGAAAAGCTAAATGAAAGAAAGTGGGAAGGAGTAAAGGAAATTTCAAGTTATAGACCATAACGAGAAAACCTATAAAAACTCAACATCAGAGGGAATGACTAAAAAGTATAATATCCAAGAAGGGGGAAAAAAAGAAGAAAGAATTCAATAGAAGAACTGAGATATTGAACATAGAGGAGGATAGGTTCAGAAGATGAAAAGAACAATAGATTGTTCATATACGGTAGAGAAGAAAGAGATAGAGAATAAAAAAGTAAAAGTTTCATGAAAGAATATGAAGATAGGACAGGAGCAAGGGAAATAAGGAACAGAAATAAATAGACAGAGAGAGATCATAGATCAGAGGAGAAAGATAGAAAAGAAGATGAAAAGAGTAAGAGAAAAGTATAGTCAGATTAAAGTAAGATCAGTTAGAATAGGGAAAGAAGGAGTAAAAGATTAACGTGATTATTGTAGAAGTTGAGAAAGAAGTCAAATGAGAGGCAAGATATAATAGAAAGGACTAAGATGAAGAGAATTGTAAACAGATATAAGCAAGAGGAAAGAAGAGAAAAAATAATTGAAGAAAGAAGAAACAAAGAGAAAGCAAAGATGGCAGAAGAAGAGGGTAGAGGTTAGATTAGATGCTTAAGAAGATATTAAAAATGGATAGATAGAGGCTAAAATATAAAGGGATGATAGAGTCATAGTAAAGAATATTAAGCAGAGGCAGTGACAGACAAAGAGAGTTTAGGATGAGGAGAAAAAGCTATAAAAACAGCGACCAAAAAGAAGAGAGTGAGCCAGAGATAGAGAAAGACAAGAGAAGAAAATTTACCAGTAGATTAAAAAGAAGATACAGCAATAAGTACAGAAGAAGAGAGAAGAATTGACATAGAGGGGATCTAACAAGATCTTTAGATATATAAGTTTAAGGATTATATTGTCATAAGATAATAAGAAGAAACGAGCACATGAATATAGAAATAAAGAGTAAAGGGATTAGAAAAAAAATGATAAGGTTGGGAAGATGTAAAGAAAGGAAGCCAGGAAATTAGGAAGAATATGAGATGAATAGGTAATAGAGGAAGAAAGAGGAAGGAAACAAAACAAAAAGAAGGAAAGAATTAAGACACCTAGAAAAGATAAAAAAAAGTAGTAGAGAATATATGGTCAGATGAGGTGTATAGACAGTAGATAAGATTATTAGTAGCCACATGGTTATGTTTTAGAGAAATATAATGAATGACAGATTAGGGTGATCTGCAATAGTAACGGAACAGAAAATTAGAAAAAAGAGAAATAAAATCTGGATAATAGACTCCATATTACCAAAGATTACTGCCAAGGGACAAAAACGAGAGCAGAGTCACCTAGAGTCAGGGAGGATAAGGACAAGACAGTGAAAAAGTAAGATTGAAAAAGAGGAAGACAGACAAAGAATAGAGAGAAAGAAATGAGAGAGAAAGGAAAAAGGAAGAAGACAAGAGTGAGAGAAAGATAGACACACAGAAAAGAAGAATCAAGGGATATGATAGATAGAAAAAAGGGTGCTTTAAATAAATGAGCTGACTAAACGAAGATATCAGTGAAGATTTAGAAGTAAGAGCCAAATATTATCAAATGTTTATAGAATCAGCAATTAGGAAAAGTAAGATATATTAAAAGATAGATAGATAGAGAGAAGCATAGGGTAATCAAGAGTAGAACATTAATTAGGAAAGCTGAGAGGAAAATGATAATTAGACAGACTCAGAGGAAGAATGAATATCAGAGAGAAAGAAAGGAAAAAGCAATGAGACAGATAGACAAGAGTAAATAGGTAATATCCTATTAGTAAGCGATATTAAAACATAGAAGGGGAAAAATGAAAAGAGAAACACAATAGACATACAGAAAAAAGAAAGTGGATAAAGAAAAATAAGAAGAATAAGAACATTAGTGGACTAAAAGATTTAATCACTCCACAGCTTAAGAAACAAGTTAAGAAGGTGGAAGTAATAGATAGAAAAATGATGAAGAGATTAGGATACCAAAGAAAAGTAATAAAGGTGAATACATAGAATTGGAAGGAAACAAGACCAAAGAGCTAAGGTAAAGAGAGCTATAGGATAGAAAACTGAAGAAGAGGGAAAGGTAAATGAGATTGTACCTAAAAAGAATTATAAGAAAGAGAAGTAATAATAGGACCAGAAGAGAACAAGATATGAAAAGAGAAAGAAGAATAGAAATAATGAAGGACCAATAGATAAGGAAGATGAAAATCATAAAATAAAAGAAGAGGAAAGCTAAATCTCTATGTAGAGAGAAAGAATAACATATAAGAGTGAGATTAGGTTTAACAAACACCAGAAAAAGAGCAGGAAAAACAAATCAAGTAGACATAGATCGCTAAAAAAGTTAGGTGAAAAACTAGTGCCAAGTCAAGAGGAAAGTGACGAGAAGAATCAATTTATCAATGACAGATAGGACAAATATAGTATAGTATCAAGTGAGATAAAAGTAAGCAGAAAAATTACAAAAGACAATATAGAGATAACTTAAAAATTGTAATTGACAGCTTAATTAGAAGAACTTAGAAGAAAAGTGAAGAAGGAAATAGAATCTAACAGAAGTTCATAAGGAAAGATTTTAGAAAGAAAAGATTTTGAGGTGAGACACGAAGTTAAGAAAGAGAAATTGAGATACAACAAGAGTAGAGAGATTAAGAGATCGAAAGAAACATTAGAGCAGAGATAACATAAAGCGAAAAAGATAAAAGGGGAATAGGATATGAAAGAAAGAGAGTAGGTTATTAGAAGAAAGATAAATAATTGTGAAAAAGAACAAGAAGAATAAAATAAAGAAATATATGATAACGAAAAGGAGGTAATTAGATAGATAGACTGAGGATTAAGAAACTGAAAATACAAAAAGATCTTTAAAATAGCAGTGTAAAAGAATAAATAGTAAGACAAAAAGGCAGCACCACATAAAGAAGAGTGAATAAGCAGTGAGAAAGATAGAATAACAAAGATATTAGCACATAAGTAAAAGGGATCACATGATAGTAGATTAGGAGAAAAGAAAGAGAACTATAATTTTTGAACTTTGATAGGAGTGATTTAAGTTTTCTGGTGCTAAGTAAGATGGTTTCTAGTTTAACGTTTTAAAAAGATAAGACTTTTAAGTAGCAAGGCAGGTAGTATATACAATGGTTAGAAACAACATAATAGCTATAGATTGGAGGAGGTAAGAAAGTAGACCTTAGATCTAAGTTATATGCGCGAGTTGTTATACTTCAAGTAACAATGATAAGATAATATAGTTTAAAGCTATGATTGACCTAATAAATAGGAATTACATCATAGAAGAACAGGAGAGTGAGAATAAAGTCTAGAAAAAATTGAAAAAAGATAAGGAAGAGAAGATCACAGATAGGTTATAAAAGAGTAAAACATTATCACATATAGACATTTACCAATAAAAATAAGAGTTATAGAAAAGGGTATAATAGAAGGATCAAAAAACATGAGAATACCAGAGAGAAGAATGATTTACAGAAAGAGGAATGAATAAAATAATAATAAATAGTTATTAGCAAAGAATCAGAAAGAAATAACAGAAAGATCATAATATGGAGAAGAGCAGATTAAAGAACGTTATTTAAAATGGCTCAAAGAAAAGATAAAGTTAGACAAAAAGGAGAAACGAAGAGGGGGGGTGGGTGGGGGGGGGGGGGTGAGGGCAGTGAAGGAATAAAATCAGGAGATGTAAATATTGTCCTATGCAACAAACAACAAGAATTGAAAAGATAAGTAAGAAGAAGATAGAAGAAAGTTAAAGTTGACTAGAGATATATGGAATAGAAGATTATCAAAGAGAAATAAAAAAGAGAAGTGGGAAGAAAGATCAGAGAAGAGGAAGAAACTCTAATTCGCAGAAAATAAAACTCAA
Organism: Pseudopleuronectes americanus; assembly: GCA_038501795.1. Lineage (NCBI taxonomy): Eukaryota > Metazoa > Chordata > Actinopteri > Pleuronectiformes > Pleuronectidae > Pseudopleuronectes > Pseudopleuronectes americanus. The sequence continues at coordinate 19,232,559 of CM076728.1, read as the reverse complement.
ATTTCAAACTAAAGAAATAGGGGGACGGGGAAAGAGAAATATAGGAATCAAAAAGAAGGATAAAAGACTAAAGAAAAAGTATAAGATACAGAAATTAACAAAGACAGATAATCGTGTTAAAGGACACACAAAAAAAAAAGGCAGGATTACAAAGTGAAGAAGTAGTAGTAGGCGTGTAGCAGATAACTAATCAGAATAAAGGTATCAGGTATTGGAAAGAAAAAACCAAACAGAAATTATCTGAGAATAGAAAATTAGATTAAAAAATTGATAGAAAAAGAATAAAAATTTAAAAGAGATATGATAGATGAGAATAGATAAAATGATATCTAAGGATAAAAAATAATAGAACCAGCAGATTAGATAATCATCCAGAAACATACTTGTATAGACACAACTGAACAGTATTAGAGACAAGAAAGAAGAGTTATTAAAGAAGATCAGAATACAGTAATGGGTATAGAGAGCAAAGATATAGGAAGAGAAGAGAAATTTATAAGACGAAACGAAAAGAAAAGAAGATAGAAATAGTAACAACAACAGCGAAAGAGAATCAGAAACGCAGAAGGATTAGAAAAGAAACAAGAAGGGAAAAATCTCACACAAAATTAGGATAAAATGAAGAAGACCGAGTAGAATAATCAACCTGAGACAAATAACAAAAAGTAGCAGCAGAAGTCGAGAAAATCAGTTACAAAGAAGAATAAAGAAATATGAAAAGAGTAGAACTAATAAGAGATGCGAATAGTAAGATAACCATTTGAACAAATGACCATAGTTAGGATAGAGAAAGAAAAACTATAAGTAAAAGAAGAAGAGAATCAATAGATAGAATAGAAAAAAGAAAGGAGAAAAAAAAAGAGTGATGATCACCAGACAGAAGTAAAATAACAAAAAAAGATAAATGAGGCAGAATAAGAACTTCGAGCAGGAACCAGAGAGAACAGAAAATAGGGGAAAGAGAAAAAGTTGAATAAAGACAGAAAAGATAAGAAACACATGATAGGAGCAATAAAAAAAGTACTGAGAAGATAGACTTCTTAAACAACAGAATTAAATAGAACAAAGATTAAGATAAAGAAAGAAAGGAAAAGAATAATAAATATCATAGGAAGGAGTTATTAGAAAAGAAAAAGAAAGATTGGAATGAGAAGAAGAAAGACAATAAGGAAGAATAAGAGAAGGGGTGTAAATAAAATCTCAGAAGTCTATCGTAATCAGGCAGTGAGTAAGTTATGAGAAAAACCATGAGGTAAATAAGAAGAGAAATAAATGATATAGGATGTGGGAAAAGATATAAGACACCCTTAAGCGTAAATAGCTTAAGTAAGATAGAAAAGGAAAAGTAAGAACGCTAGTACAGACCAGAAGGGTGACAAAAATGAGATAATAAAAGATTAACAGAATGAAGAATATCAAAAACAAAGAAAATAAGATAGATCCAAAAAGAGGAGAAGAAGTTACACAATAGCAGAAGAAAAAGGACACAAGATAGAAAGGACAGCTAGAGATTAGAGACCTAAGAGAGACCAGGAGAATAAAGCAAAATGGAGATGAGAATCTAGTAGATAGATTAGCATCGGTAATCAAAGGAAAGGTGAAAAGCAAGTAGGACAAGACCCTAGATAATATAGGTATGAAGATAGCATAGATTTACAAACGACACTATGATTATACCTAATTAGTCTTAAGCAATGAATAAGATAAGAGATAGAAAGAAAGTGTGAAATAGACCACGTTAATAGGAGAAGGACAAATATAGGATTAGAAAGAAGCAAGAGTAAGATATCTTAGAAAGAAGTAAAAACAACGAAAGGTAGTTAAGAGAAAAGGAGATAGGAATGGAATAAGAAAAGTATAGGCTAATAGTATGCCATAAAGGATATAAAGAACAGTTAACAGTAAAAAGGGATATTAATAGGGAGATAGAAGCATACAAGAAAGTAATGGAGGATCTGGAGCCAGTCAACCTTTGTGTAAGATAGCAGAGGCGATTGGGTCATGAATAGAGAGAAGATATAGAGAGACAAGTAATATGAGTATATAACGATCCATTACTGACTGAGTTATTAGGTATGATTTAGAAAAAGAGAATTCATGATTGTATAATGCACGAGTAGAAACATATCTAGATAGAATAATTTAGCCGAGAAAATTTAGGGAATCATAAATAAAGGAATAGACACAACAAGGAATGAAAAAAGGGGAAAAATAAAGTAGGGGGGGGGGGGGGGTCTTCGAGCCTTAGTTGTGATAATAACTGTTTGAACACTGTAAGACATGTGAGGATCAAAAAGCTGATTAAGCCATAGATGGATAAGGAGAGAGAGAGCCATAAAAATTAAACAAGAAGAGAAAAGATTAGACAAAAAAGAATAGAACAAGACATAGTAAGAAAAAGATTGAAACAAGTAGAGCATATAGAGATAAGAAGAAGGAAGGATAACAAGTAATAGAGTAAGAGAACAGATGTTAAGAAGATATCTAAGGCGAAGGTAGGCATTAAGAGAAGAGGGAAAGATAGGAATATCAAAAGAGAAAGAAAGAAGGGAGAGAAAGATAACTTCTAAAGATATAAGAAATAGTGATAATCAGAACGAAAATGATTATTAACTAGATATGAATTGGAAAACAAAAAAAAGAAAAGCCAGAAAAAAAACAAAAACCATAAAGAACAGACTATATAAAACAATGAAAGAGAGAAATATATAAGACAGATATAATAATAGAAAAAAAACTGAGAATTCAGATAAGTAGATATAAAAGAGAGAATTAGTCAGAGGATGGCGTGTGATAAGTAGATGATCAGGGAATAACACAGGATACATGTGAAGAAAAGAAGAAAGAACAATTATCTGTGAATTAGGTCATTAAGGGAAGATTAGGAAAAAAAGATGAAAAGCTAGGTAAGTAAAACGAAGTGAGGTAGAAGAAATAGAGAACAGAAAGACAAAAGAATGATATAACCAGACAGAATAATGAAGAAAAAGGTCCTAAGATAGAGAAAAAAGAGAAAGGCAAGGAAAAGGAAAGAAGAAGAAAGATTAGATAAGTAGTACTAGGAAGTCAAAGAAAGAAAGGACAGATAGAAGAAGTTAAGATATGATCAGAAATATTTAATAAGTATAAAAGAGAACAGTAAAGAAAAGAGAAGGTGAGGACAAATATAGAAAGTAAGGAGAAAAAGTAAAGAAAGAGAAGAATTAACAGAGTGAGGCATAAGTAAAGTATAAATGCAGCAGCAAAAAGACAACAAATTAGGAGACAGGCTGAAAAGACGAAGTAGAACAAGGGAAGATAAGCATAAAGAGAAGAGACTAAAGACAGTATAAGACACATAGAAAGATATTGAAAAAGAATGGAAGAAGAAGAGATAGAAGAGGTGAATTAAAATATATGGAATTCTAGATTAATAAGACAGGGCAAATATAAGATTAAGAAAATCAAGAGAATAGAAAAAGAAATATACAGAGAAGGACAGGAAATTAAGAAAGAATCAAGGAAGAGAGTAAGTAGAGAAACATGAGAAAAGAGGAGCAGTTAGTGGAAACAACAACAAGTAGAGAGGGAATATATATAGAGGAAAGACAGAAATGAAAAAGAAAGGAGAGAAAATTCTGCAGAAATAGAGCAGATAGTATTAGAAGGGGAAAAGAACTAAAGATATAGGGAAAGGAGCGCGAATTTAGAAAAGAGATAAGAAGAAACAGAACACAGAAGCCCAATATATTAAAAGAATGTACAGAGGAGAAGAAAATCAATTAACTCCGAAAAGACAAAATAGTAGAATCCAAGAAAAGATACATTTAGAAAATTATTAAAGAACATGAGAAAAGTGAATGAAACAGAAAGGAAAACGAAGAAAACAGAAAAGATTAAAGTCGATTGGGAAGGAAATATAGCACTTATAGTATCTTCAAGAGATGATTGATTGTGATAAGAAGAAGTGACAGATAAAAATAGATTGAGAGACAGATAAAGATAAGAGAGTATTAAGAAATAAATGATGATGAAGGCAGTCATCCACTAAAAAGAAGATCAAAGAATGAAATATATTTGTCAAATATAAAGAAAGGTGAAGAAGGAGTCGAAGAAAGATTAAACAGAAATTAACAAAAAGATATAAAAAGAATAAATTATGTTAATTAGATGAGAAAAAAGTAGTTCAGAAGATAGAGGAAAGGAAAGTAAAGGGTACTTGATCCGGTAGATGAAGAAAAGAAGAGACAAATCAACAAAATAACTCATTAGATAGAGAGATAGAAAAGAAAGAAATTGAACTAATAGATAGATACCATAAATGATGAAAAATACATGACTAGGAGACAAAAAAGAAAGTTCACTTTAACTTATAAAAGAATTTGATAGAAATGGCAAAACATGACAAGGAAGAAGATATTAAGGTTCTAGTGACGGAAAGCCAGAAAAGGAATTATTCCAAACAGGAAAAAAGAAGAAAGATTAATTCTAAAAACAATAGGAATATAGATAAGAAGAAAAGAAATAAAAAGAAGATCCCATCTAAACAGATAAAGAAAAAGAAGACAAACGACACGAGGCGACGCAAAGCAATGAGGAATAAGAAGAACAGAACTGCTAAAAAAAAAAAAGACAAATAGATAGATCAATGGTAACAGTAATAAAGGAGAATAGATATAAAGAAATAAGACAGAAAGAACTGAAGAAATGAAAAGTTAGCAGGTAAAAATAGTTAAACAGAATACCAACCACAAAGATTACTCAGAATGAGAATAAGATTACATAGATATGAAAACCTTAGAGAGTTAAGATAATGGATTCACTAAAGACTGATTATGTTAGATAGAATTATACGAATGAGAAGGGGATAAAGAGATAAATAAGTAGACAATCAGGTGTATAGAAAGTGAAATGAAACTAAGAAATAGAAATAACAAAATCTCAGAAATGAAATTAAAGATTAGTTATAAGCAAGCTTAGAAAACAACAAAAAGGAAGATAATAAGAAGGAGCAACCAAGAATAACAAGTAAATAGTAGTAGAGGTAGAAGGAGCTAGCATAGGAGAAAGAGCAGAGAATAGATAACAGGAAAAACAGAATGCAGGCAGTAAGACAAGTAAAATTTAAATAGATAAAGGGAATCAAAAAGTAGAGAGAGAAAGTAGGAAGAAAAAGATAAGAAATAAGAACAAGAATAAGAGGAAGAAAACAATGACCACAGAGAAAGATAGGATATTGTAGTGATATAAGGATACATAGTATAGAAGAGAAATAGAGTTAGGGGTTGAGGGAAGAAGTACAGAGAGAAGATAAAAAGATTATTGAAGATATGATCAAAGATAGTATAAGATAGGACGATGACGAAGATTAAAGAGAAGAAGAAGAAAAGTACAAGATAAAGGAATATAGAAAGAAGATTCAGACACAGAAAAAAAATAAGAAAGATATAATAAGCGAATAAACGAGTGGATCGTAAAGAAGAATAACATAGATAAGAAAGAGGCTTATAGAAAGAACAGATGCACACAAGAATCTAAGAGGAGAGAAGCTATTAAAGAGAAATAGGAGAGAAGACGCCAATTAGAAATGAAAGCCTTGAAGTTTAGACTAAAAAAGATTATTAGGAATGCTATAATAATAGATCAAGATTAAATGAAGATTCAAAGGAAAAGCTAGTGATAAGAGAAAGATACTGAAAGGGGGGGGGTAGACAGCGAAGAATATAAGGCACAGATAGAAGAAAAAGAAAAGGAAAGAATACGAGAGGACTGAAAACCAGAAGGATAAATGAAAACAAACAGCAATGGAAAACAGAACTGTAACCCACAAGCAGGAGAGGAAAATCAAGATGAAGAGATATAAGAAGAGAAAATATTAGAAAACAAAGATACGAGAATATGCTAGAAGGTAAGATAGAACAAGATAAGGACAAGAAAGATAAAAAACAAGAAGATTACTGAAAGAGTATAGAGATGGTAAAATAGAAGATGCTAGAATATTAGAAAAGGGAAAAATAGCAGAAGGAAAGTTAAAATTCTATAAAGCTCAACTTTTTAGATAAAAATAAAGATTGGTAAAAAGAGGAGAAGAGTAAGAAAGAGAACACCAGAAAGGAAAGACGTCTGAACGAAAGAAAACACATAACAATAAAAAATGATAGAAAATGTAGAAGAGATAACGAAAGAGTTAAGAAATGGGCGATACACGAAAGACTGAGAGATAGAAAGAGAGGAGAAATAATGAAGTTCTACAGAAAATAAGAAATAGAGAGATCGTAAGAAAGCCAAGGAGAAGAAAGCGAAAAAGGGAAAAAGAAGAAAACATTAAGAACAGGTAAGATCAGAGAAAAATACAAGTTAGAAAGACAAGTAAGAATGAGATCCAAAGAAAAGTAAGCAATAATAAGGGATAGAGAAGAGGGAAAATAACAAGAAGAGGCAGAAGACAAAGATAAGAAGAGATAGCAAGAAGACAAGGGGAAGAGATAGGAAAATAAAAGAAAATAGTCTAGAAGAAGGATATAGAGTATAGACGAAGATTAAGAAAGAACATTTAATACAGGAAGGAAGGTTGTAGATGTAAGAGTAACAGCTGTGGGAAAAGCAGAAAGAGAGAATGGTGAGAAATAAAGTATTAGATAAAGAAGAGAGATGACCTTGAGACTAGAAGAAGAATACTAGTAGCTAGAGAGTGAGGGTAGTACACAAAAGACCATGTAAAATGAAGATTTCATAGATTATTAAAAACAATATACCAGCATAAGGAATAGACCATCCTTCACACGTATTATACATAGACTGAATTTTTATGATTTTCTAAATGTATAGAATTAGAACATAAGCTTCTGTGTGTTTGTAGTGCTGATGTTTTGTTTTGTTATATTCTCATTTTTCCCCCCATTCAATTATCACTCAGAAGATACAGAAAGATAACAGAAATTAAGAATGATGATAAAGATAATAACAATATATCGAAAGAAATTAAGTAAAAAAAGATAGACAAGAAATAGATAAATAGCAGGAAGAGAAAAGAGACAAGATAAAAGGGGAAAGGGGGGTGGGGGGGGGGGGAAAATTTATTAAATAGACAAACAGAAAGGAAAGAAACAGCGTGGAAGCTAGATGTTAATATGTAAGAGAATGAATAGAAAAGGAAGAAAGGATTATAGAAAAAGAAAGTAGAGAAGTTAGAAAAAAACAAAGAAAGTTTCAGGAAGAAAAAAGATACCAGAGCAAGGAATGATCAGAGAATAAAAAGAGATAGGAGAGGAGTACAGGAGGTATAACATGAATGAAAGAAGGCAGCGAAATGAATATAGGCAAGTGAGGGATTACGAAGAGAAAAAAGTATAGAAGTAGAACAAAAATTAAAGCATGAATCAGAAGTGAAGAAGTGATAATAGAGGTAGAAAGAAGAGACAGCTGCAATTATGACTAGATAAAAGAGAGAATAAAAGAAAGAGAGTAGAAGAGAGGGTTGTAATAAGAAGTCAGATTAGTTAATTATTAGGCATTTAAATAGATAGAAAAGATGAAGATGATTATATTGATAAATCAGAAAGTGAAAAATGGCAATGAAGGATAGGAGTGAGAATAGCGGGAAGAATTTAAAGGCTTAAAAAATAAAGGTAAAAGGGAAGTAGACGATAAATGAGACGAGAAGAAGAAAGGTATGACCTGACAAGATAAGCGAGGGGGGGGGGGGTGGGGGGGGGGGGGGGGGTGGGGGGGGGGTAATGTGAAAATAAAATACACTGAGGCAAGACTAGGTACTAACCCTAGAGTACGTAATAGTTATCATACAGATGAGAAAAGAAACAAAAGATGAAAGAGTGATAATAGAGACAGCCTTTGCAGGAATGAAGAGAGAGAAGAAGAATAAGGGAAACGTGAATATAAGGAAGAAAAGAAAGATGAAACACAAGATAAATGATAGAAAATGAAAGAAAAACAGAAAAGGAATGAAGCACCCAGTAAAGCTAAGAGCTCAAACAAATAAGATACCAAGAGAATACCAGAGAAAGATACAGATCAGAGGGGGGGGTTAGTCGAAAGTGACGGAGGGCCCGGAACAGTAGAGAAGAAGTTTAGGTATAAAATATATCCGAAAAATTAGAAGAAGGCAGAGGATATTGAACAAATACGAAAGGGAGTGGAGCTAGAGATAAATTGAAGAAAAAGTTGTATATTAGTAAATTAATTTAGATTTATGAATGTTATAGGATTTTTAGTTTGACTAATTAGGTAAGATGTAACTTAGGCTAAGATGTAATAAGGTTACAGAAAAAGAATATCAGTAAAGAACAGTGAATTAAGAGAGACTATAAAGAAAATCAAAAGTATACAAAAGAACAAGATAGCATTAAGAAGAAGCTGAAGCTCAAGAAGAGATAAAGAAGCTAAGAGTAAAATAAGAAAGTATTGCCATAAGACGAGTAAGAAAAGTAAGAAGAAAAGTAAAAAAAAAATCATAGAGAATAGGTAAAGGTATTAAATAATTTAAACGGAAAGATAAGAATAAAAAAGGAGAATACAAGAAGAAGTCAGATTTCCTAAGCAGAAAAATAAAGAACCAAGTAAGTGAGGACTAAGAACAGTAGGACATAAAAGAGAGAAATAAAACGTAAAAAGCAAAATAGAAGGAAGAGGAACAGATAGAAAAAGGAGTAGATGTAGTTAAAGATCAGGAGACGTGTGGATTGACAGAATGATGTAATGAATCAACAGGATCTTGTATAGAAGATATATAATAAATTTAGGAAATGAAGCCAGAGAAAGTCAGAAGGAAAAGAGTTAAGATTATTTATTACAAAATAAAAAGATAAAAAGAAAGAAGATGAGTGAAGAATAAGAGCAAGAATGATGCAGATTAGCCTGACAGACTTTAAGTTTTCATTGGTGATATGATAAGAACAGAAGCAATAAAAATATAGATGAACAAGCAGTAGAACAGGGAAGGACATAAGGAAAGATAAGAAAGAACACAGTGTATGTAATATGGTGTTAGAGCAGAAAGCGATAATTAAAGAAGAGATTGATTAAGAGGCGATTACTGATATTATAGTCTTTAGAATCAAGTACTCTTAAGAAATGAGCAGTGAGATGATCGGAAAGTAGAGATAAAGAAATGTGAAAAGAACAGAAGAAAAGAAAGAAATATTGAGTAAAAGAAGGAATGGGACCTTAGACAATGAAGGAATTAGAGCATATAAGAACAAGTCTAGTGGTAGACTGAAGCGAGAACCCCCTGAGAAACAGACATATATGATATAGCGTATGAAGGAGTAGAATCAATATGACTGAGCGAAAATAAATAAAAAGAAAAAAGAAGTATCTAGAACAAGAAGAGAAAGCGAGTCTAAAAACACGACGGGAGCAAAGAAATGTCAAAAATAAGGAAAAAAACGAGTGAGCGAGAAGACAGGACTGAGAAGGAAGATAGATAGAACAGATATAGAGATATAGGAAGCAGACATAGAAAGAATATAGGTAGTAGAGTAAGAACAGAAGAAAAACAAAGAATCTGGTAAGATAGATAGATAGAAGAAGAATAAGAAAGAGAAAGATCTTCGAGCCAAGGACTGGAGCAACGGGAGGAATTAAAATGATAAAAGGCAGAAAGATTAGGAAGTTACAGAAGTTTTGACAGACGCAGAAAGAAGGAACACAAAAACAAAAGTACAAAGACACAGAAAGAGAAGAGTGAAAATAAAGTAACTAAACAAAATATAAGAAAAGAGAAATATAAACAGAAAGTTCAGAAATAATAAGTAAGTAAGAATTTAAAAATGAGAAGTACATAGGGGACAAGAGAATAAGATTGTCAACGAAATTAGAAGATTTAAATCAGAAAGAGATAAGGAGAAAGATTAATTCTAACAGAAGAAAAAGAGAAGAAAGAAAGAAAAAAGGGAGATTGATAAGAGAGGGGGGGGGGGGGGGGGGGGGCAAAAATAAGGTTCTCAGTAAGAAATTAATAGTGAGCAGAAGGGAGAAGTTAAAGTAAAATGGAATAGATAGGAGCAAAGATCTAAGGTAAAAGAAAATCGAGAGGAAGGGAACAGATTAGAGAAAAAATAACCCACAGGACAAAATGAGATGAATATAGAGAAGAAGGAAGATACCGACTCAGGAAGTAAGGATAGGATAAGACGAGATTAAGGAAAGCAGAACCAACGAAGAAAATATATGGAATGAAGAGAAGACAGAAGAAGACAACTACGTGTGAGGAAAATCAAAACAGTAAAGAAAGTTCAGAATGGCTAAATAAGAAAAAGAGATATAAAGAAGAAGGAAAGAATAAGGTAAAGGAGACTAGAATAATATAAGTGAGAAGAATAAAACAGAGGAATAGGATATCTAATAAAGATGAGACAAGATAAATCAGAAGCTAGAAAGACAATTATAGGAAGGTGAAGAAGGTATAGTGTTAGGACATTAGTAGTAGGAAAAGAATCGATAGAGTATAAAAGCCGCGTAGATTAGTAGGTAGAAAATGAACATATAATAAAAAATAAGGAAAATGAGTTTGAGTGAAACAAGGACAGAAAAATGAATCAAGGAAGATTGAAAGCACGAAACCAAGGAATAATTAGCACAAGAAAAATGTATAGGAATAATAGGAAGTGATAAGAAATGAAGCTGAGATACAATGGTTAAATGAAGTGACTTTATTGATCTGGACATAACACTAGAGAGTAGGAAATTAAGGTAGAAGAGAATATAAGGAGTATTGGTGTCAAAGAACAAACAGCAAAAAAATGAGCCCAAAGTTATGAAGAAAAAAAAATATAGAGATGAAAGGCATACTTTGATTAGAATAAGAATGAAGGTAAACTAGACTACGAAGCCAGAATAAGATAAACACTTATGGGAATAAAGAAGGAAGTACAACAAATGAAGACAGAATAGGAAAACGAGAATTAGACATAGAGAGAATTTACGATAATTGAACGAAAGAATTTAGCAGGAAGACAGAACACCCTCGTGTTGCCAATGAATAAGGAAAAGATCATGGACAAGCACTTAAATAAGAAAGGAAAGATTTAAGATAAAAGAAGTATAGATAAAGTGGACAACTAAAGAGCAGAAAAATGAAAAAGACACTAAGAGGGAGTGAGAAGGACAGGATGAAAAGAAGAACCCCCTCACAAGAATACATGCACAAAAGAAAAACAGAATTAAAAAGAAGAATAAGAAAAAGAAGAAGAGGAGAGAAGTAGAGTAAGAACAGGGAAAACGAGAACAAGGGATAAGAGGACAACTGGATAAGTGTAGCCCATATAATTAAAGTAAAGTATAGTTGATAGAAAATAAAAGGTACATTGAGAATCGATGATTGCCGAAGAAAAGATAATGAAAGAGAGGACAAAATAGGGAAATTATCAAAGTCATCAAAGAATATCAAAGATATGAAGATAGGAAGAATAGAATAGAAGAGTATAGAGTAGAAGAAGTATAGATGGAGAGACAAGATATAAGATTAAAGAATAGGTGAACATTCAACAGTGATAGGGTATAGTGTTAGAGTATTAGAGTGTAGTTATAGAAAAAGAATACTATAAAGAGAGAAAAGGGAAAAAATTATAACATATGTAGTCAATACAGAGGGCAGATATTGAGAGTCAGAATGAATTTAAATTAGAAAAAAAAACATTAGGACAAAGCTTAGAACTAGAGAGAAGTAAGAAAATGAATGGAGTCTGTTCTATTGTTTGAAAGTCTACTTGATTTATGGTAGAGATATAGGAGAGACGTTAAAATATAAAGAGAGAGAAACTAGAGAGAACAAAATGAGAAAGTACAGACAGGTTAATAGAAGTCAGAAGAAGATGCCTAGCATATGTAAAAGATAGAAGAAACAAAAATAGAACAAAACACCAGTTAACATATGAAATTAGAAAGAGGGAATAGGACTTATAAAGAACAAAATTAACAAAGAGGAAAGATGGAAACATAACAAGTGAGGAGGGGGTGGGGAGAAATAAAAAGATCAAAAGAACTCAAACAAATGAGATAGATCTTAGACAAAGAAGTATAAAACGAGTTATAGAAAAAATATGCAAGAAGCAAAGAAGACAATAGATTTTCATCAGAAGGATAGAGCATCAAGACAAATATTATAAATAAAAATAGAAGTGACAGATAAGAGATAAAAACTGAAGAAGAAGAACAAATTCAGACAGGAAGAGCAAGAACAGAAAAATTAGAAGAGTTAGACAGAAAAAAGGGGAGATAACAAGCAACATAGCAAAAAGTGACAATGAGAGATGAAAAATGAGATAGTTACTAAGATTGACAGAACCTATATAATTATAATAAAGGACAAAGTTGCAGTAGTAGGAGACATTTAGCAAAGGAAACTTTACAGTAATAGACAAGTCAAAAATAAAGTAAAACAGAAGGAAAGAAAAGGTAGCAGAGTTAAAAAATTGATCAGAAGAGTAGTAAACTAGTAACAAGTACTAGGGAAAAAAATGCAGGCAAAAAAGATGGGGGGGTGGGGGGATTAAAAACAAGATCCCTAAATAGAAAAGAGAAAGAAGGAAATATGAGAAATTACGGAACAGCCAAAAAAGAGAAAAGAGTTAAAAAACAATAGGTAGAAGGAAGAAGATATAGGCCTAGTCAGAAATGTGATAAAGAAAATAGAGATTCAGAAAAAATAAGAAAGAATGAAGAATTAAGACGTGAAAGAAGATTAAGAATCGACGATTGAAAAAAAAAAATAAAGAAGAGAGTAAAGAAAGAAAGAATCTCAACGGATAATGAAATGACCAACGTTAAGAAGTGAATCAAAAAGAAAGAATGAAAAGTTGAATAATGTCTAGATCAAGATAAGCCCAACTCACTTATTAGTCCTAGAGTAGAAGAGCCTTACTAGTCCACAGCAATCACAGAGATGAAAGAAAAGACTAGCTCTAACTAACGAAAGATATATAGGTCTAGTAATAAGAATAATCTAGGAATATCCTTCCAATGTGATAACAAACAAGAAAAAATAACTGGAAATGAGATTAAAAAGAAATAGTACCCTCAAATTAAATAATTATGATAGGGATAAGAAAACCAATTTGATGAAAGTTATATTAAAAAACAGGTTTAAATCCTTAAACAGATGAAACACAGGAGAAAAATTTATAAATAATAGTATTACAAGGAAAGAAAAGAATAAGAATAAGGATATAAGAAAAAAAAGATATGATAGTGCAAAGAAAAACAAGCAGCATAAATAAGAAAGAAAGATAGAATAAGAGATCAAAGAGAGGGGGAAAGAAATAGAGAAGAAAGATTTTAGAAAGATAAAGAAGGAATCAAATAGGGAATTGAAGAAGAAGGAGTAGAAGATGCTAATAATAATTAAAAGAGGCTAATATGAAGGAGATAGAAGATAAGAAAGATTATAAAATAAGAGAAAAAATAGGACAATAAAGAAAAGAACTGATATAAAAATGGGTTAGAAGTAATGCTTAGAAAGACAGAAGTAAAATGAACGACACAGGAACGAAGAAAAAACGCAAAGAAGAACAAAGATAAGGACAACAGAAATAGGTAGAAGAAGAGTTAAAAGAAAGAGCAAAGGAAAGATAAACTGAGGATGAGAAGAAAGGTAAATGATGTAGGATAAAGAGAAGAACTAGGGATAATATACAGAAAAGATAGATCATAATAAAAAATAAAGATAGGACAAGGAGAAAGAAAAGATGAATGAGAAAAAAGAAGAGAGTCAGTAAAGTATCTGTAAGGAAAAACGGGAAGAGAAGAAGATGGAATAGAAAGAAATAAGAAAAGGAAAAGTAGAAAGAAGAAGAAAGAAAGTAAGAGACAAAGGACTAGTTGACAGGATATTGATGAGATATTTAGTTATCAACGACTAGAGAAGGATGATAACATAAGAAAGAAAAGAGCTCATCTAATGATAGTTCAGTAAGTTAAAGGGAATGGTGGGGCAAAAAGATATTAGATAAAAACAGAAGGAGAGAAAAAGATTTCTAGAGACAGATATAGATAGAACATGAAGGAAAGACAGAACGTAATAAATAGAGAGACCAATAGTAGATAAGAGAAGTCAAAAAATCTGAGTCTAAAAGGAAGGGAAGGACTAAAATTCAAAATTAATCATAATTACAACAATCAGTACAAGGAAATAAACAGAAATCTAGAAAGAATAGAAGGAGGAGATAAAAAGAGAAAGATAGAAAGGATAGAGGTAATAAAGAAATGGGTAGGGAAGAAGAAGCTTAAGAGGATAGATGAGGGGGGGGGGGGTGGGGGGGGTAGGAAAAAAAAAAAGAATAGACGAGTCAAAAAAATAGAATTAGGAATAATAAATGAGAAGTATGAAGAGATGAAAAGAGTTGAAAGGCTGAAAGAACAAAGTTTAAGATAGAAAAGAAACTAAACTTGACAGAAGGTGAGAGTAATATAATTAAGAAGAAGTGAAATCAGACAGCTAAATAAAGAGAAACCAGACAGAAGTAAACCAGAAAAAACAGGAAATAGAGACAACGAATAAGAAACATGATAAGGAGTAGAAAAAAGAAAGTGGGTGTGGGAAAAGGAGGGAAAGGAAAGGAGAAAAAAGGTAACTGAACAATAAAGAGAAGATAAGATAATAAAAGGATGAGACCGAGTAAGGCTAGACTATAAACTATATGTAGAAGAAAAAGTTGAGAGAGAACTATGTACAAAAGAAGAGAGATGAGGAAGAAAGACACCAGAAGAAGAAAGAATAGATAAAAATAAAATAATGAGGAAGAAAGAGCAGGAAAGGGATAAAGGAAGGAGGAGAAAGGAAAAAGAACATTGAGAGGAAAGAAATCTGAGTGAAGACAGTAAGATAGAAGATGAAGAGTAGAGAAAAGGATAGGATTAAAAGATGAAGAAAAACAAAGAAAGGTCAGAAAAGGGAGACAAGACAGATAACAGAAAAAGAAGGATAGTAGAATACAAAGAGTAGAAGACGAAAAAGGAGGAGAAAGAAAGCGCATCTCATACATATGAAGATGTCGAGTGATGAGGATACTAACCACCAAACGTTAGTATAAACAACTACTGGAGGAGATAGATATAATGAAGTTCAAGAAGGAAGGAAGTAACACCATCAGAAAGAAAAGAAGAGAGAAGAAGACATAGAATGTAAAACAAAATAACAAGATGTCAATATAGAAAGAATAAGAAAGATAGAAAAGAAAAATATCAACAAAACAAGAGAAAGTCAGAGAGAATCTGTAAAAAAGAAAATCAAAAAGCATAGAGGCAAGAAGAATAACAGGAAGTCACAGGAACAAGATGAATAGAAACTAGACAGAAATAGAAAGAAAAAGAGGCAAAAGACAAAGAAAAACACTACTTATTGAAGAATAAGGGGGGGGGGGGGGGTGGGGGGGAAAATATAAAGAAAAGCAGCAGATAGTAGAGAGAAGAAGAGAAGTGAGGAGAAGGAGATATGGGAAGACTAGGAAGGATGAAGGCAAAAAGAAATAAAATTAAAAGAGAAGGTAGGGCAAACATAGGAAGAAAGTAGAAAGGGAGAGAAGATTAAGTGAGAGGATGGAGAATGACTAGATAAGGGAAGGAAAAATAGTACAGGTATATCCAAGAAAGCATAGAGAGGATAGAAGAAGAATATCTAGGGTAATGATAAACCAGAAGAAGAAGGAGAAAAGAGAGGAAAGATAAGAAGAAAAGATCATAGTAAAAGCCGAAGTAGAGAAGTCAAATGACAAGAGAAAGACGAAAATTAAAGTCACAAACATAGACAGATATAAGAAAGTAAGAAGAATAGAAGAGAAGGAAGTAGAAAACCAGAAAGAGAATAAGGAAAGGAGAAAGAAGAAGCGGGAAAACATGGAAAGAAAGTCAAACAGAGAAATTAGAAGAAGAAAAGATTAGAAGAAAAAAGAAGCAATAACAGGAATCACGTTAGAAAGAAAGATAAATACTGAATAGATACTAAATATAAGGAATTAGGGAATTTAGTTAGACTAAAAATTAGTAGACAAAGGAAGAAATAGACAAAGAATAAGATGCAGACAGAGGAGAAAAGAAGAGATAGATATAGAAGAAAAATGTGACAGAGTGAAGAAGACAGATAGAAAAGAAAGAGGCGAAATGAAGATCATCAAGGAGAGAAAGAACAAGAACAGGACAGATAGAAAATAGAATCGAGTGGTAAGTAAAATGACTATTAAACCTAGAAAAAATAGAGGGATCAGATAAAAAGGATTAAGAAAAAAGAAAAAGAAGGAAGCATGGGTACGTAAAAAGAGAAAGAATACAGGATTAAGAACTAGGAAAAGAATAGAAGAAAATGCGATAGATAGGAAGATATAAGAAGAAAGTATGAAAAAGAAGTACAGAGGAAAGAAAGATAGAGAGAAGGAGAAAAAAAATAATGAAGCACTTAGAATAAGAAGAAAGGAAGAAATAACAACATAGCAGAAAAATAATAACAATAAGAAGAATAAGTAAGAAAAAGGAGACAGAAGAAGATAGATAATAACGTACAAAAATTTAGAGACAGAGACGAGTAGAACAGAAAGGGGGAAAAAGAAGATCAAGAGAACGATGAAAAAAAAGGCAAAGGAACAAGAGGGAGAAAAGTAGAAGAAGCTAGAAAGAAGAGGTTAGAGACTCCGGTTTACGATCTGCCAGGAGGGGAGCCGGGGATTGAACAGGGACGCACGCCCAGACCGGGGAGCTGGGGATTGAACAGAACCGCATTTTGTCACGCCACAACCGGAGGGGACATTTGAAACAGGATGACACCTCATGAATATCAAATGCCAACCTGCTTTTTAACGTGACACACTTCACACTTCACACTTCCTGGAATTAATTACCAGTGGATAATGTGGCGGCGGCGGCTGCGTGGCCGACCACAGATCCGAGTTTTCAAGGTGTTCTGAAAAACTTCTTGATGTTAGTGGAGCTGGACAATGGGGAAAACCTTTTATTTTTTTGTCAGAGATAACAAGCACCTCAAATAGATTCACAGCAAAGTGATCAAATGAGACGGAAATAACTAACGTGTCGCCACAATCATGAGGGCCGGGCCTCTTATTTTCTATTCTACGTGGTACAAGGGGTTTTATGTTTCATGAATGGGTTCTTTGTCCTCTGTGTCTCTAATAAAACCTTCGCACCCGCACAAAGATAAGTTGATTAACTTCCACGACAGATACCGTTACACTCCCAGACATATTGGCTGAGAAGAATCCCTGGACTCCTTTCCCCCCCCGTTCTACTGTCGATGCCAGTGTATTAGCAAACTTCATTAAAAAAAGGTGCGAGTAGAGAGCAGGGGAGAGTCACACCCCGACCACTTCATCACAGCACGGAGAGAGGAAGAGGAAAGGCCTGTGTGCGTGTGTGTGTGTGTGTGTGTGTGTGTGTGTGTGTGTGTGTGTGTGTGTGTGTGTGTGTGTGTGTGTGTGTGTGTGTGTGTGTGTGTGTGTGTTATAGTGTGTGCGTCCCAGGCTGCTTCAAAGGCAGCCTCTTGGACAAGATCAGTGCTGTGACCCTGTTCCAAGCCCATCAACAGGCTGTAGGCTGGCAGGTTCCTGGAGTGGAGACGAGCCTTTAATCTGGGACAGATGTGAGAGAGACACAGTAAAACACACAGAAAGCGAGAGAGAGAAAGCGAGGGAGAGTGAGGGAGGAAGAGAGGCCAGGGAAGACGAGATAAGAACGGCTGGGATGTTTGCAGAGGAGCTACAGAGCGATGCAGGCGTCCGGCGAAGAGAAAGAAGCCAGCTCCCAGAAAGAGGCTTGAAAAAGACATGTTGAATTCTCCATCAGTACTTCATCTGCAAATTGTGCCTTATTTATAGTGTAATTTCTGATTTATATCTTATAATAATCTACAGTTCAGGCTCTACCGTACTTTCCGGACTATAAGCGCACTATAAGCCGCACCGGCTAATTTTTAAAAGAAAAAAGAAATTGTACATAAATAAGCCGCACTGGTATATAAGCCGCAGGTGTCCCCGTTGAAACATGAGATATTAACGTGGCAAGATGTTACAGGAAAGATCTTTATTAAAACTTTTAATTAAATAAATGCCTCTGAAAGCTTTTGTCGTCTTTTTACGAGTCAGTTCTTCATGCTGCCGTCTCTAGCCTCTCACCATGTAGCGCCCTACCCACAATTCTCAGGTGCACTACGTCACACACACACAACAACTTTCTTAAAGGGGCAGGCCATACCTGCAACGCTATGAAAATCCTTATATTAGCCGCATCGTTGTATAAGCCGCAGTCTCAAAGCTTGTGAAAAAAAGTAGCGGCTTATACACCGGAATTTACGGTAGTTAAAAAATACAGTTTTCCTTCAACAAATATTTCTAATTGCCTTCAGGGAGCTGTTTTGAATTACACAACTCTCAACACAGAACTTTACACTGACACATTTCCAGCAGCTCGTTTTCTAGTAAACCTGTAATTTTAAACATCTACATGTCAGGAAGTGTCGAGGTTTCAATGACATGTTTAAATGGCAAAGCAGCGGTTATTGGAAAGAAAAACTATAAGTAATTCCCCCTCATCTTATGTGAGTGACTGCAGACTTACTGGACTTTTATAAACTATTATAGTTCTGATTGAAATGTGACACTAAGGCGTGAAGGGAGGGAAGAAAAGACCAAACACGTGTGATAGACAGACGCTAATGCAGGTGTGGAGGAGGAGGAGGTGGAGGAGGTAGAGTAGGAGGTAGAGGTAGAGGAGGAGGAGGAGGTGGAGGAGGTGGTGGAGGAGTGGAGGGGGTGGTGGAGATGATGGTGTGACATACGTTTAGATAAGAAGTTAAAGGAATAAAAAGTATCGCTATAAGAATGAGAGTACGACAAGAATAAAGACAGATTTGTAACAAGGTGGTGGAGAAGGAGGGAGGAGAGAAGGTAAATCAATGCTGTGTGTGTGTGTGTGTGTGTGTGTGTGTGTGTGTGTGTGTGTGTGTTTGTGTGTTATGACAGAGCAAAAAAATTGGGACAAAGTGAGAAGCAACAAACCTCCTCTGGCTCAGGAATCGTGACTCACAGGAGAGTCTGAGCTCTTTTTAAGTGTGTGTCTGTGTGTGTTCCTGAATGTGTTTTATCCTAGATATTGTATGTGTGTACTTGTACAATCAACAATAACCAACTGTACCTCACACCGCATCTATATTAAGAAAGGACAGTGGAACGCAATCACCCACACACACACATGTTAACACTCGCTGCAGTGACAGGTGAGAACAAGGGAGAAAACATAAATAGATGTGATTATAGATGCATCAGTTGTTGTGTTACCATCTCTAACTGTTGGCGTGTACGACACACAGTGAACGTGAGACCTCGGTGATGGAGCGTCTCTGTAAAAGGTTCGATCTCTGCCTCTGTTTGACATTCAACACAACAACGGTAGCTCATCAATAAAGATGGATTATTGACCAGTCGGATCTGAAGGTTTTTTTAATATAGTTGAGTTCACTCTGGATTTATTGTGCAGCGGAGACACACGTGCAGTGGTCGTCTTCTTAACATGAGGCCTTGATTCCTGTATCAAGTATGGATGAGAGTATCACTCTGTGCAGAGTGTACTGCACCTTCTCAATACTATAATTGGATGAAGATAAATCAGGGCCTTCAATTCGACCAAAGGCTATTTTGGCTGCTTGACTTCTTCATAATAGAGTCATTTTTCAAAAAGGGGCCGTGCAACAAGGAAACGTCTGTTTAGGAAGGACCAGGGGCATCGGCAGTAAACAAATGTGATGGGGAGTCACTTCTTTCCTTTTTCCCTACACGCTTCACTCTCAGAAACCCAATTGAGGTAAATGCCATTATTTCCTGGCGGATGTTAGGAAGCTTCTTTTTGGGGGGAAGGGGATTATTTTTTCACACAAAAGAAATGTAATCACAGTTCTCTTCGACAACATGTTAGTGCGGCTGTGCTGTGTTAGGTTAAGTGATCACATGCACGGCCTTTATAGTGAAGTTAGTAAGGAGAAAGCTGAAAGAAAGGAGAGCCACAGTGAAGATGAGGCTTTCTGCTGTGGGTAAGAACAGAAGACTGTAATTAAAGATGGACGACATGGGTCCACTTCCTCTCGGATACGGGCGATGTCATTTGGAACTCCAACACTAACGCTCACATCCGAATCAAATGCATTCATGCTAAACTTTGCCAGAACAGAAATGTACTGTAACAACCATTTTTATCTTCATCAGCAAACTGAAGGTTAATTAACCCTCGCAAGTCGATGTCCAGCTAGGTCCCTGACACCCTGACCCAAGTTAGTAAGTCGCCCAGAGCTTTAAAGCAGCACGTGTTTTAATAATACTAAAGATTCTGAACCAAATCTGGCTCCGAGCAGCGCTAATCAAGAGGATCAAAGGAACGTGTGTAACGTCAAAGGAGGGACTCGAAGAGATAAATGCACAAAAAGCTCCACTGATCTTTTTCAGTTCCATGTTTTGATCTCTTTTGGCCTCAGCTGCCCCCCCGCTCTTATCTGCCTGGTTTCCAACAACACTCTACAGCTGATGGTGCGGATGAGTGGGTGTGTGGGATGACGTGTCGCTCCGATAGACACACAAAACAAATATATGTAGGAGAATATCGCCTAAAAAAAAAGCAGAGCTGAGTTTGTTCCACTGCATTGTTCATGTGTGGGAGACAAACTCCAAGAAAGGTCTAGACCCCAATTATGAAGACATCCTCCAGAGTTCAGGTCTGAAAACGGCCAGATTGTCTAATGGACTAATATTCTTCAGGTGCACAGAAATTAAGCTTCAAGTTCTTGCTAATTGTGCTCAGGGCCTCCTGGAGTATATGACTGTTTGCTAAAATGTTTGTTCCACTGTCTCAGATTAACAAAGAGAAATCAATTAATGCAGCTTTAAAGTATTTGATCAAAATTCTTATGGGGCCATTAGAGCCGATGTCGGAGGCAGCCCGAGAGAGAGAGAGAGAGACTGTGCTGTTCCTTCGTTCAGAAATTATATTGCCTTCCCTTTTTTCTTATTTTTTATTTCTCTCCCAAGTTCTCCAGACACCAAAAAAGAACACACGGCATAATGTGTTTTGAAAAGGGTACAATTTAAGCACCCGGGAAAGAAATGGTCGTGTTAAAAATAAGTAAAAATCCTCCTCCTGTACAGGCTGGAAACAAATTGGGATTCCTGTGGGTCTGTGAATGGAGAAGGAAGAGGAGGATATTAAAGACGAGAGGCGACAGGCAGTGAGAGAGGAGCTGCCTTCCACTCGTCATCCAAGGGCCAGCGAGCCTGGTTGAAGTCTGCGAGGCATAGGTCACCTGATCCATGTTTAATGTGTGTGTGTGTGTGTGTCTCTGTGTGTGTGTGTGTGTGTGTGTGTGTGTGTGTCACCTCCACCACTGGGGCTCATCTCTGGGCATCACTGCAGGGGCTGAGGATGTGTCACATAAACCACAGGCCAGTGAGCAAGTCTGGGGAAATGGTGTCTGTGTGTGTGTGTGTGTGTGTGTGTGTGAGTGGTGTGTGTGTGTGTGTTTGTGATGTGTGTGTGTCTGTCTGTTTTGTCCATAAGATGTATGGCAGGTCTGTGGGTAGTGATGTGTGCATACGAGATGTACGGCTCAGAAATGCACATTTTGCACATGTTTGTGCGTTCCATTACAAATAATAATTTGATAGCCACTATCTGCACACTGTGATTGGTCAGGACTCGTGTGTGTTTTGTCCATGAGATCGTATGATAGGTCGGAGGGTAGTGATGTGTGCATACGAGATGCACGGCTCAGGAATGTAGAGGTTTGCATTTGCACATATTTCGGAGCTCCATTAGAAATGTGAATAAAGACGCCACTATCTCCACACTGGGATTCCTCAGGACTTGTGTGTGTGCTGTGTGTGTGCGTTTGCTGTATACACAATACAAGCTAACTGTGACATGTTCCGCATTTACTTCATCTGCTGTGTATGAGAGTGACATCAGCAGGTCAGTGTATAGACCTCTCACAATCTTGTCGAGTAAATATCACCAGTTAAATATTGACTATTTATGTGTTAGGATTTGTAAAATGTGTAAAATACAAACACATGGTCACGGAAAGAGAAAAACACACAATCTGCTAATAATTGCTTTTCATACAAAACGTATTTTCTGTTTCAAATCAGCTGTGAATGATCTGAATCTCATGAGTGGTTGATTTTGCAGTAAAAGAGTTTGTGCTGAGAGAAATATTCATTATTTCAGATATACAACAGTTTTATGGAAGTTTTCCTTCCCGCTCTTTGAAAGAAAAGTTTCCATTGATTAGTTTTTTATCAATATTGAAACAAAAAAGGGAAAATGAGTGAAGCTGGAGCCTAATATCGCCTGAACAGAGAAGCCTCCCAGGAGGAGCCAGATTAATTTAGACAGTAATGAGGATTTGTCTGAAAAATAAAGCACATGCACCTCGTGAGCAATCAGAACTTAGTATTCACCAGGGCCGTGTTATAAACAATAGGTAATATTATCCTTGATTTAACTGGAGAGTGTTTAAGTTATTGTCCTTGACGACAATCAGCACCTCCCGACAACAAAATGATTTAAATTGAATACAAACTATGATATTAGTTGTTAGATCAAAGCATCTGAAATCTGAAGTGTTGTGGAGAATTAAAGAGGTTTTCTATGATACCAGCTGATAATCTGTATTATTATGTACAGAAGTTTTCCGGAGTAATGTGAAGGTAAACAACCTTTTGCTTTCTGTGTTTAAATCATGACTAATCCAGCCTATAGCTCATAATTGCTATGAGCAGAATGTATTTTCAATTAGTTGCTCATTTCTGCTAATCCATCTAATCCTGGCTAATCTTTGCTAAACCCATGTCAGCAGCATGTTGAATGACGTGTGTGTAGAAACCAGCGTCGACTACAGCGGCCGAGTGTTAACGCGTGTTTGCACATGCACACGTGCTTTACGACCGCAGCCTGAGCCCACACGCCGTGATGGATGTGTGTGCATCTGCCTGGCACGCACCTCCAAAGCCAGCCCTTTAAATAATAAATGGCCGTCCATGCAGAGGCGATGTGGCGGTGGCGGCTGCGGCGGCGGCGGTGGTGAAATAAAAAAATAAATAAAAAGTGGCCTTGTTAATACACCTCCACCCAGCCAGCCGGCTAACCAGCCTGCTCAGGGGACAGATAATGGCTGCCGGTGCCTCCACCTCATGTCGCTGCATTATGATGAAGCCCAGCGCTGCAATCACATAGTAAAGCAAGAGCAATGGCTTTGTAAGAATCTGTCACTGGACGTGTGGAGAGGCTGAATACTAACAGAAAAATAAGGTGGGCGGGAAAGTGTCAATCAGAACAACGACTGGGCTTTTTATTCCTCTCTACTTTGCAGGAGCCGGTGCGTCGGACACACGGTCGTCTTATGTAATGAGATCAATTTGGACTAAATGTTTATTGGATCTGTGAGTAGAATCCTCCGCTGATTTCCCATTCAACATTCTGAGTGAAAATCAAAAAGAGTAAAGGATGAGATACGAAGGTGAGCACGTGGTCCCGGGTACAAATACTCCCACTGCTGGAAAACCTCCTGCACACAGGCAGACACAGCGTGGTACTGTTTAATACCCAGGCATTAAATCACATTATTCTTTATATCACCATAGCTGTGTTCACAAATGGAATGAAAGGTAAACTCCAGGAAAAAGGCCTGGACCCGGTTTCCTGGAGTTTTGTGTACAAAGAAGGGATCAGGAGATCAGACGTGGAGACGTGGAGGACATTCAGATGAGGGGCGGAGCCTGGGCGGAGCAGCAGGAGACAGGACGTGATGTTCAGATACTGCTGCTGACACCACCCTGTCAGTTTAGTTTCTCTTTTTCATCCTCAGATATTTGTATTCTTCAAGTTTTGTGTTCTGACTGCCGACTTATTTCATTTCTGGAGCAACAGAGCAGATATAGCCCCTCTGGAAAATGTCCTGAGCTCAGTGCACGTATGTTAAGATAAGATAAAACTTTATTGATCCACACACGGGGAACCGGTCAGCCTTGGAAAGAAGCCTTGTTCCCCGGTTGCATGTTTTGTTGCATTACTACTTGTACTAATAACAGTCAACATTTTTTCAGTAGCACCTCCATACGGGTATTTTATAACCTCTAAACACGATGATGGCTCTGAAGCTCCTGGCAAGAAACCAGCAACCTTCTCCTCCTCTGTGCTGCAGAGAAAACTTAATAAAGCACCTTTAAAAATAGCTGTGAGGTCAGAAGTGGGCTCAGGTACTGGTGACACATAGAAGCTGCTCATTGGTCAACTACAGGTTTTGCTGAACAGGGTTCATCACGTCATCGGGACACAACGGGGGATTTTCTACAAAGCTCTCTTGATTCCTCGAGCTGTCAAGTGGCACTGAAAGTTGACTTGACACTACATTTCACATGAATAGCTCTTCTCGACAAAATGCTCCATTCCCCAAGTGTGGAACAAGCTTTCAGAGCCATCTCTTCCACTGAAGCAACGATTCCTGCCTGAGCTCAAAGATTGTAATAAGTAGGCTTTCAAATGCAGAAACAACAAAAGGGAAGTGAAACCCACTGACGCGCATCATTTGGCGAGATGACAGCTCCTTAGTAAAGGGAATTGGCACCGCTGTTTTAACGGGTTCCCCGCTGAATGTTATTGGCTCTGCTACATCTCAGTCGTTGTTGTTCTCAGTCACTTTGAGCCAAGTAATTGTCAAAGCTGAGCACCTTTCAGCCCCTGCTGAGAAGGTTGCACCACCTTGTCAGTAAACAGCAGCGCACTTTGAATATCTAATGTCCCGTCTTCAATATAAAGGGAACGCCTCTGATAGTGGGTGGCAGCAGTAACACAACGCACGACAGGTTCAAATATAGATGAAATTGCTTGTTTCAAAATTCAGCTGCAGAGAAAATAAACACTCAACACTTAACCGTGCAGGTTTTGACAGGATTCTAGATTGTTGAAGTGAATGCTCGTTGATCCAGCCGGCTCTCATGTACTTGCAGACAAGTGGGAGGAAATCGCCCAAGTGACTGTCTCACAGGGAGAAAAGCCAAACTGTGAGGAGCATCGCATGTTCCATTCCAGGGCTTTGTGATCTCATCTTAAACTGATGCTCTGCAGAGCTAAGCTTAAAGGAGGGCGGTGCACCAACGCTTTCAGAGTTCTGCATGAAAAGAAGAGCTTCTGTGGAGGAGCTATGAAAGCAATTCATCTTCATGAGGAAATAATTGATGATGATGCAGTGTTTCTGAAAGTGTAACTCGTTGAAAACGGCGCCGCATATTTCAAACTTGTTTACAGCTGGGATGAGATATTCGAAATCTACAAAGTAAACAATGAGGCAAAGAACCAAATGACCGTGTGAGGCTTTAACATGTTGTAATAAAAGAACAATGTGTGGTCATCAGCTGTGTGCTGCTGTCGGCAAAACACGTGAACTCTAACACAAAAGCGACCACAGCTGATGGTGTGCGGTGGCGAACACATTGGCCCCGGCGCCTCTAATACTCATGTTGCCCCTGCTCTCATTTTGTGGCTCATTTGCCGGCATATTGCAGCCGTGCAAAAAAATATAAAAAGAAATCCAGATCACAGTGGCTATTGGAGCCGGGGAAGCAGGAGCACGGGGCCGGTTCCCCGTCGCACCGCAAGAGCAGCTCCGCCTGCCTGTGGATAGATGCGCTTTTTGTCAACCTATAAATCAAATGCGTGGGTACAAAGGTAAAAAAAGACAATCTCACTTCCCCCCCCTGAAATATGAGCATGGGGCGAGCGCACACACACACACACACACACGCACACACACAAAACTGCTGACATGGAGAAAAAACAGGAGGGTCTCATATTTTATCGTGTTCATTGAAGGAATCTTGAGGAATCCCAGTAATTAATGGTGACGTGCTGGTGGGAGTACGGCCAACCCCCCCCCCAAAAAAATAACAACAATAACAATCTAGATGAAGAGATTGACCTTAGTGTGTAGTTTTGTACGGTAAAGCACAAGTGTGTGTCTGTGAAAGGACAGGGGTCTTCACTGAGTCACAGTTTGTCTCCAGCAATGAATCATCAGGGAGACCGGAGCGTCCCAGTGAGACGCTGAGGGACCTCGGCTGTAATTCTTCATCCTGGGAGCAAAACAGAATATACTGAATATTCTTTGCGATAAAAGCAGCTTGTTCATCTTGCTTATCAGCAGATGTGCTCTGAGCTGTTGTGCCCTAAAGTCAATTATTGAAATAAGCTGGTCGTCGGGTAGAAAATAGAAGGAGTGAAGACCCCAGCCTCATTTGATTTATCCTCGTATCAGAGCCCTCTACGGGTCATTTATCAGCTAAATGGCTTTTTGAATCCATACTCTAAAGTTCATTACAGCGATTAAAGATTTATTCAGTCTTAGTTATAGATAATTCATCTGAGGCCTATTAAAATGCCTCTTTGTCGCTGCACCATGTGGTCGTTTTTTCAAAAGGGAGCGGCGGAGGGGGATTGCAGATGCAAACCGAGCGTTAGATACGACCGGCCCCGGCCCATTTATCAATCTCCTCCAACAGACAATGTTCAGAATCACAGCTGGGGCCGAGCAATTTGACGCGTGGCTCTCGCGGACGATGAAAGGGCCTCGGCATCTCTTGAACTATTTCAGCCCCCAAAACTTCCCTCTCAAGTGTCTCGAGTGTTTCGGCCCCTGTGAAGAGGGGCTCTTCATCAGCGAGGCCTTTATTGTTTGAAGAAAGGAAATCAAGGCGCGTGACAAAGATACAAAAGCACATCAAGGGGTCACATATGATTTTGTGTGTAGCCTGTGAAACATGAAACATAAAACTCCCCCGTGCAGGAATTTAAAATCAAGGTACACCTTCGAGAGACCTTTCCTCTGGAGAGAAGCTGACAACATGACACGGCTTCATTCAGAGCAGACGCCTTTAAACCGACAATGATGTAACTAAGGGCAACACTCACGATCGGGAAAACAGTGATTAAGCCTTGAACATATTTCAATAACATGACAACTCGCCGGATGGCAGAACAACAACAACGATGACACAACACGGGTCATGTCACACATTTAATAAACTACAGACAAGTTCATCATGGGCATTTAATTAACTTACAGTTTATGGACTTTTATGAAGGAAATGTTTTTGGATATTGTAAAGTTTAAAGTGATCATCTTGAAAGTCTTGACGAGGAAAGTAATCTCTTAATGAAATCCATTTTGTATCCTTCAATTTCTCCATCTCCTCTTCACCATATTCATCCATTTAATACTAGACAATACTGGTCTAATAACACTTTATAGTCATAATTAGCCATCACCATTTCCACAGCCGTTAACACAAATATCACCACACACACACACACACACACACATTAAACGTAATACTACAGTTTTGTGGCTTTTTTAGTTTCTGATTTGCATTGCACAGTGAATTAATAATTAATATTGTGTTTTCATGTTATGTTCATGAATAGTTGATTAATGTGTGTTGTTGTTTACTCCTTCGCTTAGAGCAGAGGTGGGTGTAACCTCTGACCTGTTCGTCGTCCTGAGCCCACGAGGCAACTCGACGCAAGACAATTAGTCACGGCAGCCGAAGGATAGAAAGGAAATAACATAAACTAGTGGACGGACATTTCCTGCAGGGGGGGGTCCCTTCTGCCTGTATGTCTGTAAGGTCAGAGTAAGGGTCAACAAAACACAAATATGTGATACGTGTCTTTGCATAAAACCATCATGGAGACTATTAAGACAAGAAACAATGAAGAAGCTAGTGTCTCTAGTTTGTGGGAATGTGCTAAAGGTATAGAAAAAGGCTAATTGTCTTTACAGCTGGAAATATGAAGCTTAACTGGACAAGTTGGTGGGAAAACTATGCTTTGGGTTAAGTTAACGTTGTTTAGCAGAGACTGGGTGTAGTTGCTGCTTATAGTTGAACTTCATCATCACTACCATGTGACATCAGCTGCCACACCCTCTGCAGTTTGAAGATGTTTTGGTGATGTGTTCAGCACTGGTGTTATAGAAATTGAATTGGCCATTGATAAGAAAAAGGTTCCGTGCTCTTGACTAAGAGGAAAACACAACAACATAACACTCCACAGTAATTATAGAAGCTTTTTCCATTTTTTTTTAACGAATGTCGTATGCGTGTTCTCTCTCCTAAACCTCATCATGACTCCAGTTGCAGCCATACTTCATTGTTTTAGGTCTAAATCATTGTGTGTTGCACTGACTTGGCTCCTTTGACTCCACCCGTCCCTGTAAACCAATAAACGATGTGTCTGTGGTCGTTTCCTGTTGCTGAACCAATAACATCCCCCTCTTCTAATAAACCAAGCCACAGTTAGCTTGGAGGAGGTCTGGGGTTCCATGCAGTGTCTGTGTGGTTATTTGCTCCAAATGGCCTCGCTCTCTTTCGCCCAAATGAAACAAATTAAAGGAATAAACCCTCCAGAGTTCAAATAAAACCTCTCCAAACAGCGCTTGCTATGAAATCACCCTCAGACAAGCGCTGGCACTCTCTCGCTCTGCTTCCCCCCCAAAAAAAACTCTGACATGTCCGCGACTATTGGTCCTTCAGCCACCAGGGAGAATTAATAAGGCCTCATTTCCATTTCTTCCCGGCTTCACGCTGTGCTCGCTCTGCTTTCGGGAAGAGGACGAGACTTCACGGAGGGAAAACGGGAAGAGTAAAAAGACAGGCTGAGGGTGTAGAAAACAAAGGGATCGGTGGTGAGGAAGAACAATGCCTCCAAATGAGGTTTATAATCCAGAGACTCCTCGACGTATCCAGAAGAAAACTCCCCAGAGCAGCTCAAAGTGCCACGCTTCTATATGTCATTGTGAGTGTGTGAAGTTCAGCCCTTCTGCAGTGAAGAAAAAATAAGTTATCTGTGATATCTGACCTTTGGTGATGGTAATGTTAGACAGAGCTGAGGTCTGAGGTGATATCTCCACTGACCACGTTCTTAGCATGCAGGTTCCTCCTCGTCGGAGCAGCTCTCAGACCTTTACCAACCTTTGGTTTATCACAGGGACGAGACAGATGTATTGAGAGGATAAAAGCAAACCTGGGAGTCTATGTGTGTCTGAGTGTGTGTCTGAGTAAGTGTGTGTGTGTTTGGCTGGTCGGGGAAAGCAAGATGGTGTGGGAGTATTAAGTCGATATTCAGATTTAAATAAAGTAAGAATCCAGTTTTTGCCGAAGATAAACCGCCCTGACTTTGTTATCGAGGCGATCAACCCTCTCACAAGCCGTTGCCATAGTTTCAAAACACTGACCCTAGTCGAGAGGACTAATTAATGGGTTTCGAGCAGAGAGCATGTGATCAAAACCAGTGGACGTGTCACTGAGGCTCATTAACACTCAACGCTAGATGTGTTTCTAAATCGTAGACGGAGACTGTCTGTCCGTACTCTGCGTTTGGTTTGTCAACATTTGTGCGTGTTTACTAAAAAAAGAAGCTTAAAGATGCAAGGGAAACAGAGGAAATGGAGCAGTACCACCGGAAGCCAAGAGGGGGCAGTGTAGCCGATGCAAGCAAAGGCAGCATAAAATGAGCCTTAGGAGTCAAAGATGTTCTTTAGTCATTAGTTGTTGATATAAATTAACAGACATCTCAAAAGCAACTACTGTGTTCTATGTATATTAACTACTGTATTAAGAATGTAAAATCTGATCAAATGCATCCACAGGAAATATACAACAGTTTCTGTTGAGTCCATGTAAACACAGTATATAGTTGTCATAGCCTCTATCTTTAACACTTTATCAGTCTTCTCTGCAAATACCCAACCTATTAGACATCAGCTTGTGCAACCAGTGTTTTTCGATAATTACACAGATGTAACCTTTATTTAAACAGTTAAGAGACTGGAGCACTCGGGGAATGCTTCGGGCTACACATTGGAATAAATGCCTCAAGGTAAATTATATACTTAAAAGCTGTTATCAAATGTTAATATGCTTCATTTAAAAATGCAGAACTAAAACGGATTATAACCTTCTGTTGACCTTTTGGGGAATTTAGAATGTAGAAGTGTTTTCTAAGTTATTTTTTAGCTTTTGGAAACCGATGCTTCACACTGTGGATAATGACCTTTGATTATATTTAGAATTTTGTCAAAACATTGGTACAACAAAAATAACAGTGGTAGGAAAAATACTGTTTATGCTGTAGTATTATCTCCACTTGTATACCATACACAAGTGTGTCTCAGCGTGTGCACATTGGGGGTGTGAGTCCACCGGAGCGTGCACCCAAGTGTCCATATGTGCACCTTGTTTGTGTGCCATTCTCCATTAAAGCTGCAATCGCCCAGCAGGCATAATTTTACACTCTGCCGAGAACCAACAGAAGAGCCAGCACGAGTCATCAGCCATCATTACGCCTGGAAAAGACTTCAATCTCTCTGCTGATGACACTTTCAAACCGCTTCTTCTGACACACTATTTCCCGTGGGGACCTTCGCACACACACTTAACACACAGGTGTCACAAATAGAAGGTGTCACCGAGCCGCCACATCCCCTCTCGTGGCGACCGCTAATGAAACCCCACACCTTCGGTCATCCGTCTATTTGTGTCTCTTCCTCTTTCCCCTCCGCTTCCTCCCGCTCTTTTTCCACTCGGCCTCTGCCGCCTGCTCCACCCACACCGGGCGAGCGAGAGAGGGAGCCCTGAACACTGAGAGTAATTAGTGGTCTTGATAATGGGGCAAGGCCAAGGAAGGTTGCCAATAATCTGGCCTAATTGCTCAGATGTATGCCAAAGTGTTGGTCTAGGACAGGGTGGCAGATAATGGCTTTGGCAGGTGTTGCCAGGGATATGCCCCTGGTGACGTGCGCTTTTAATGACCACTGGAGTGTGTGTGTGTGTTTGTGTGTTTGTGCATGTGCACATGTTTATCGGTTTTCCTGGAGCCACTGGTCTCGACCACTAGGGCTGAGGAGACAATAAATATTATGCCAATGAATCAGATTTTAGTGTTTCAGAATTGCTTGTGCAAATCCCCCTATCAATATTTCACAGCGGCTTCTTGTGGGAGCTTGCTTGATGAAACACGTCTGTTGACAGCGAGTGTTTGCAAGCTTTAAAAGCAATTAGACGACAGAGAGGTGAAGCTCGACCAGAGTCTCCTGCAGGCTGCAGTGTTCATTAAATCCCACAATGTTAAAAGTTTGGAAAAGGAACTGTATACTGATGATTTCTGTCACTCTTACTGGAACAAGTGCAGGTTTAAAGATGCTAAGTTTGCCCTTTTAGATCAATGGGTGTGATCCTGGGTTTGATATGGATGCTTTCAGCAAACCTCAGGCGAATCACCCCCGTATATATATCCCGTTTTACATTTAGAAAGTAAAGTTGTTATGAAACTTTCTGTGGATGTCCCTTGTTGCCGTTGAAGGAAATACCGTCACTTGTCATGGTTCAAAGTATTCAACTCTAAAGTTCACAACTTTAAAACTCACTTATAAACAAACTTTAAATCCCAAATAAACTGTAACAATCACAACAAACAATAAAACCACCCATCTGTCACCAGTGCTTATCCTTTGAGGATCGTGGGGTTAATGGAACCAATCAAGGCCACAAGCAAATAATGACCTTTCTTAAAACTGTGTTAATGATTTGCAATAACAATTAAATACATTCACTTTATTAAGTCCCTAATTTAACCCCTTAAATATGTTACTTTAAGTTAATGATGTAGAATCTCTGACGAGAGGCAGCTGAGATGTTGATGTTCTTCCATTTTCCTCATTAATATTCAAATGTATGATCCAACATGTAATTAAGTGTCATGTATTAAACAGGTGGGACCTGTAGGGTAAATACAGATCTCATTACTACAGAGGAAGGACAGGATGTCAGTGTTTTACTAATTACCACTTGGTGGTAAAGATACATCAAGACTGATTAGCATCATATGAGGTTCTTGACTTTGCCATAGCAACGAGAAACAGGTCGTGAGGAGGAGACATTTCCTGCTGGTAAACTCAAGATATCAAAAGGCACCTGGTCAAAGCCGGATAAGCAGAAATGTGAAGTTTAAAGAAAGAATCCCTCATGGTTTTTTAGGTTTCTGCTCTGGAAACAACGTGATCTTTGCTGGAGGATTGTATTTGGAACATAATGTCATTTAGAAGCAATTGTATACATCTATAACATATTAAATTAATTCTATCATCTCAGGGACATTGTCTGGGTCCTAAACAACACATGTAACATTACATGTCATCTTATATTTGGTTTAACTTATCCCAACTACACATAATCCTTCATCTCTTATTGAGAGAGTTCAGCAGGCCGCAGTTATCAACCCACAGTAAATTCAACTGTAGAAGTTGGAGAGCACATCACTGAGTATCAAGTAAACCCAAAGAATAGAGGAATAAAGTTTTCCTAAGTGCAGCGTCCATGCAGTTTTCCAGGAAGCTGACGGAGTGATTAGAGAACCGACTCGAGCCCGGATAATGAACACCATCAAACTCAGAGGAACACCGACGCCCTCAGTCACCGGCGACAGCACTTTTATCTCCGTGTGGCTCAAGCCAACAGCAACCGGAGCTGCCGCGGTGAAGCCCGTCTCTCTGGGCACGCCGCCTGTCTCTCTCTCTCTGCCTTTGATCATAATCACAGCAACTCGCAGGGAAAAGGGGGCAATCATTTCAAACCTGATGGCAGAATCATACAACGCTCTGCGAGGAGAAAGGCAACGCAGAGGAACTCGGCAACTCACGGCTGACTGGAATAATCCACAAGCTGTTGACTGACACTCACCTAGAGGAGAAGAGAAGGAGACAAAAGGGAGAGAAAACATTAAATAATGGATCCCGGCTTCAATATTGACAAGAGAATCACAAAGCAGAAATCAGGGGCAGGTGATTACAGTGAATGTTTGAGAGGGCTGGTACAGAGCACTGCATCGGAGGAGGGGAGAGAGGGCGCCTTCACGCTGTGAGGTAAACTGACTCGAGTCGCGGAGGAAGAAGGAAACTTACAGACAGATAAAAGTGCAATAAAAGTCATGATTCTGATTTTACCACCATGGCTGGACACTAACCTTTGTTTTTATAGTTCAGAGATTTAATGTTTGACAAACTTCTTGGCTCAATAATACTCTGAGTGCTTATCTGACAACTCGTATATGTTCCAGACTAAATTGTAGTCATGCCGCCATGTTTTCAGATCAACAATGTGATCATAACCAATAGAAACAAGAACCAGAGCAAAGGAAACAAGATGAATTGAACCGTAAAGTTCCCACGAGTAAAATAACAACTT
Source organism: Pseudopleuronectes americanus (assembly GCA_038501795.1). Classification (NCBI taxonomy): domain Eukaryota; kingdom Metazoa; phylum Chordata; class Actinopteri; order Pleuronectiformes; family Pleuronectidae; genus Pseudopleuronectes; species Pseudopleuronectes americanus. The sequence continues at coordinate 19,199,290 of CM076728.1, read as the reverse complement.
AGGTCACTGATCATTGTGCCTATATTTTGGAAACTGAAGTTGGTGAAGCTTGTTCTTTAACAATAACATGTTATTGTTACATGTTAAAGAGTTGAGTAAATTAAAGTAGGCTATATCGTTAGTTTGACATAAATAAAACCAACACTACTTCACTGGTTTTTATTTGGAGAAAAGTAAATCTATCAATGTGTGGAGCGGAGCTGAAATACAACTGGATGGAGAATGTTACCCATGATCTCTGGCTTCCTGAACCAAACAAACCAACCTCTGTTTAGTATTCAAAAATTTTAAAGGTTTCCTGCCTGAATATTCAAGCTTAAACACTGGTTGTTCATATCTTTTTAACTGATCTAAGTTTCAGAATCACCCTAGAACTGGCTGAGCCTGATTCTACCCGATCACCAAAAGGTACATGGAGCAAAAAAACAGCCGTTCAAGCTCGAGGAGTGGGAATGAAAGTATAAACATTCTGCATGTTCCAAGTCAGTAATCCGTCAACCTCATTTACAAGCTGCTGATGCAAAGTTTTAAAAAAGCTGCATGTTTTGGCCTCAAACACTCTAAAACCATGCTTCGTACTCAGAGTCCTTGACATGACTTATTTACACTGTTTACCAAACCATTGCATCGCCAAGCTAATTACTTCTAGAAGTTGTTTAAAACCTATAATCAGCTGCTTATGATTCATGTCCTCAGAATACTTTTACAACGCTTGACTGCCTGATCCTCTTAAGTCTGCTTAAGATCCAACATTCCTAGAGGGTCGGAGCAGAACAACTTTGGAGAGGACGGAAGGTTTCTAGAGACAATGGTCATTAATGTGCAGAGTGAAGAGGATTGTTCCAACTGCTCAGTGGACCAGTGTGTTAATTAAAGAAAGTCTGGACTCTCAGAAACACTGCAAACTTCATTCTCTCCCTCCTCCTCCTCCTCCTCCTCTTCCTCTTCCTGTTTGGATCCAGTTGCCTTCAGCTGCAGGTGGAGAAAATACCTGCAGCACATCTGACCTTTTAAAACTGTAACCTGCTTTTGCAATATATTCTTTCTCTGAAATTACTCCGTCTAAAGCCTCGCGGGGGGTGCGTGGCTTCTTCCTGCTTCAACACCGACATTTGAATTTTAAAATAACCACATTTTCAAAAACAGCCTAAGCTCCAAACTGCATTACGACCGCCCAGCAAAACAAAAAGGAGACGTGCTCTTTACTGTGATGGATTCGCTGTATCGAGTAAGTCGCACATCTCTGCATGTTAATTATCACATCAGATTGAAACGAGGGAAGACAAGTGCATTCATCAATCTGGAAATAAATGGGCTCCGTTGGGAAAAAGTTTAAGATCCTTAAAACGCATCCATTTTAACCCACGTCAAAACAAAACCTACATTGTGTATTAGTACCGTCACCACAGGAGAAGAAGTTGGTTTATTAAAAACACCAATTCACTCTGTATTCAGCTGGGTTAACACACTCATTTTGAAGAGTCCAGTTTGTCTTTGTGTCTCTTTAGTGCTTTACCATGGTACAAGGTGTCTGTTGTCTGTTGTCTGTTGTTATCCGTCTAGTTCCCTTCATCCTACACGTCCTCTAGAGACACTGGATGTAAAGACACTGTCATCTCTGATGTTGCAGTGCGTGGACTCACATTTTAATTAAACACGATGCTCAGAGGTCCAAATAAAAGCAAATACCTGTCCTGACTGTTTGGTTTTGAGTGGATATTAACTATAAATACTATATATATCTTAATTTCAGAAGTGTTAAGGATCTATTTAGAAGTATGCTGAAAGAAGTTGTCAAAATACAAACTGTAACACAGCAATTCAGATTATTGACTAAAGAAAACATTTTGAGCAGCAGGAACGTGGGTTTGCTCTTATCACTGTGTTTATTTATCTTTTTGGGAAGTTGCATCTGCACTTGTCCTGCTTCATTACACATGGGTATCATTTTCTTTATTATTGTTTTGTTTATTTATTATAGTACACATTTAAATTAAATTCGGGGATGATTGCAAACTTAATGTTATTCAGTTTGTGTAGTTTTTCCAAAACACAAGATACTAAGATGGCAACAGAAAGAGCAGCAACTGGGACCAGGCAACATATTAGTGTCCGAGAGGAGTGAGACGGAACGAGTGAAAGAGAAAGACGTTTAAACAAAGCAGCGATCATTCCTGTTCAGCAGAGACATTAGTGCAGACTGGTTTCTCTGTGGCGTCACATTAGTCAGTGTCCCAGTATATAACGTGCCACCGTGAGAGAGAGAGAGAGAGAGAGAGAGAGCACCTGACAGAGTCACAGGGAGCAAGTCGAGAAGCACCGGGGGAAGAAAAGCACAAGAAAGGAGCAAAGAGAAATCTCAAAGTGGGAGAGAAAGCGGAGGTGGAACTTTGTGAAGACGCCTTAAAAGATGTTTTCTGAGAAGAGTGTGTGAATCACATCAGGAGTGTGACACTGCCGGAATACCAGCTTTGAAGTTCATTGCCGATGACAGGCGAACGTGTGGTTGGAGCCGGGAACAGGTGTGTGTGTCAGGCTTCAGCCCGACTGCGCTCGTCTTCTCATCCGTCACGGTGCGCTTAACGGCCGACCTTGTTTTGAAGACGCTAAAACGCTCCATTCTGTGCAACAGCAGGCTTTTTATCTATCACAATTACACATCTCCAATTTTTTATTAAATTAAATTAACCCACAACAGAGTGAGAAGCTGCGGGGAATCCAGACGTTAAGAGGGAAAAAAGGTTTATTCTGAAATGAAGCGAAAGCAAAAGCAATCAAATAATAATAATAAAGAAAACGAGCAAAACAAAAAGACACGAGTGTGCAGCAGTGGTACGACCCGATCTGCGACTGTTTAATAGTTCACAGTGAACCTTAATTGAATCGAATGAGAAGGCAGATCCCAGCAGCCCGACTGCCTCCTTTCTCCTGACAGCTCAAGGCTCTCCTGGAAACCTCTCCTGATTCATGTCCGTTGCCAGGCTGCAGGATTACCACTGCCAACCACCAGGCTGCCATTGTGTCTTTATTTTATAAGGGAGTGGGGGGGTGGGGGGTGCACAGAGACCGAGAAAGAGCTGTATTTTGTAAAATGAGGCTTATGCAACTGGATGAGGGAAGGAGGCAAAATCTGATGAACACCTTCCAGCCGACAACGCGCGCGTGTGTGTGTGTGTCTGACTTCCTGAATGTGCGTTTTCATAGAAAAAAAGCACAAGCCAGAAATAGGATTACTCCGTGTTTTGGCTCGAGTCACAGCGACGACTTTGCAGGGAGAGAGAGGAATGAAAAAGTGGGTGTGTAAGTCGAGTTGTACTCAATGTTGTATTTTACAGTTTGTGACTTTGCCTCCTATTTTTCAGGAAAAGAGACCTTTGTGTGAACTTGTGTTTTATTCCACTGTGAGATGAGTGCGGTTCCATCAGGTCGGGGCCGAGCTCCGTCATGTTTCTACACTGAGTTTCTCTATTGACTTAATTAAATAAAATGGACGCTTGATAAAGTTCATCCAGTCATTGATCCTCAATCCTGTATCAGAACTTAACAAGCACAAAGCAATAAATACCTCTGAATACCCTAATTTGTATTTTAGGGTTTTTTTAAGCACTTTATTTGATTTTATTCTGTATTTTTCTGTATTTGACACCAACAAGTTGTGTATTGTTCCTTTGTTATGTGTTATGCGTTATGCTGTGATTGTTGTCTTGTTGAAAATTGAACATTAACAAGTCCAGACCCTATTTGTTTATGTCTATTGGTAAAGCCAACTTCCTTTCTTAGGGACCTGCAGGTGTTCAGCACAGAGAGGGACCATGCAATCAAATTCAAAAGGTATGATTTAGCTCTGAAGTAGATGTAGTTGAGTTATAATATCCTCTGATTCTATACACTTATAATTATGTGTTTTGCAGCCATGTACTTTGAACCCAAATTAGATTTTTTTTCACTAAAGCTTTTCATGTATTGAAGACAGAACAAATCCCACTTTAACGTCACCTAAAACAATCCACAGTCCATCTCATGGTCTCATCCTCTGGACCAGCTCCTCCTTTGCTTTGCTTCACCATAGACAGTTTTTTGGCATCTTACAGGTTTTTTGTTTAACACAAAAGCGACACCGCAAAATATATCTGGGACAGTCAGAGAAAATTGGTCCCAGTGGGCCCACAAACAATCATCAAATGGGAGGAAGGGGAACGGAGCAATTTCAAAATACACTTATGCCAACCCCGTGTTTGGTCGTTCGGTGCAGACGTCCTCTGAATGATAACGGCTCAGGAGACGTCTATTAATTTAATCTGGTTAAAACTTGCACACAATGCACAAAAACTTCAGTTTCCTTGTGGATGTTCATCGCACCAATGACTAACATTTAATATCTGTGCTTAAAAAGTCAGAGACCCGATATTTACAACATAAAGCCGGCTTCCATGCTAACTGGCCATGCTAGATGTCAACGCTAAAAACACAAGAACACGGGGAATGAATCCCACAACAGACCAGTTTCACTCTCTTACTGGTTCCCTGGTTGATCTTAGCTAAGCAAAACCGAACTACAGTTGGTTTCCATTGCCTTCAAAGTGAAAGAGCAACATTTTTTTCTCAAAGCTTCCCCTTCGCCACCACATCAGCCGGTGTTGTTATCCCAGTTAGTCGCTCGCACTGATTAAGAAACCCGCTCATAAATTTCCCCTCGCTGTTAGATGAGATACTTCATCACCGCGGCAGGGCCGTGATATATACGGAATGAACTGTTCCCCACTGCGGACCAATTTCTAACTCCAGAGCTGAGGAGGACTTTACAGATTCATAACTGGAATATGTCGAGCCACCTGCCTGTGTTCTAACTCCGCTAATTTATAATCCCACCCAGCATTTAATTTTCCCCGTCTCTCTGTGGTGGAGTTCACAGATGGATGTCAGTGTCAAACTAATCAATAAATCAATACTCATATCCCTACCTATATAAAGTTATTGTCATTTTAGTGACTTCAACATGTACTTTCTTGAATATTAACGCACTCAAATGGCCCATTTGGTGGTTTTGAGGGCTGAACTGGGAAAAAACTGATGAACAGAATCCACTTTGTTAATAAAAGTACAGATACTGACATTGATATATTATTAATAATAATAAGTAACACAAAACTAATCCGAATCACCACGGAAAATGTCTCAGAATCAGCTCTTTAATCCCCCGGTAAACAGTGTGGAGCTGTGACATCTTCCTGAGGAGAAAGGACTTTAAAAGGTCGTCTGGAATTAAAAACAGGGAAGTGACGATGGAGCAAAGTTTACTCCGAAGGCAAAATGTCTCACAATGTGACCCAGATTGAATTTTATCTCCTGACAGGGTCACAGGCTCAGGGCTTCTTTTATTTTGAAAACGAGCCCCGCACAGTTTAACAGAAGGAGAGATAGTCGCGGTAATAAAATGTCACTTGTCATTTCAAAGTTCATAAAGGTCAGGACATGTTCGCTTCTCTTTTTGACATATTTGCTATTTGAAGTACCGTAACCTTTTTTTGAGGTTCTGGATCTCTCCCAGTCGTTTTTTGTCCAGATTCTCACAGACACACAATCCAGGTGTGTGTCATGTGTTTCTAATATTGTCGTCATTCACAGCGACGTGTGGCCGACGCCTGCCAACACCGCAGCTCTCGGATAAAAACTCACAAGCGCCCTTTTTTTCATCCTGTTTTGTGTTTTGTTGATTTTCCTTCTCTCTCCCCCCCCATCTGGAGTCGTGAATCACTGATATGAGTCAACACATTAAGGAATCCAGCAGTCAGCAGTCCAAGGTAATTAAAAAAATAACTGTTGGTATGAGTTTAGAAAATGAGAGAAGCTGTTAGGGAGGGAAACTGTTTTGACCTTTTTAATGGTTTGATATTTTTCTAGGTGAAAACCAAAACAATCACAACGTGGGAGTTCAAGTTGAATGCGATGCAGAATGAGACTGAAGTGGCATAATTGCATTTTTGGATTTCTCCCAATATCACCTGAACATAGCGCATAACTCGTAAACAGGAAAGTGTGAGACTGAGATAGAAGAGTTTGATAAAGCAATTTTTACATATACAGTAAACACATATGCCTGAATGGCAACTGCATAATGAAAAGCCCGGAGTGCAATGTGACTAAAGCAACTATAATTGTTGCGAAACTTGGAATTTAAATGTTAAAAGTGGAAAACTATTTTTATATTATATAACATGAAGGCCTGAGATAAAAGAAAAATAAACACTCAATCTGTCGACATGTTTGGTTCAGATTTAAATAGATAATTTGATCATATTCCCAACAGGATGAACCAAAATCTCACGGACTAGGGAGCGATGGCCACACCCACTGTTCTTTAATTCAGCAATAATAACATCAACTAAGATGATGAACATGCTTTCTACATGGACAGTGGCTCCCTTCATATTTATACACGGCCATAAAAAAGGTCTCCATATACTGCATCATTACAGGCTCATTATCCAGATATACACTGTAAAGTTTACAATGAATTCAAGCATGAATACAGAGCCTATTATATTATACTGTTTTTATTTATTTAAGTGCTCATGGGTCTGAACAATATGAATTTATTCTCCATCAAAAGATTGTCCAACTTCTCTTTAAATAGCCTTCAGGGAAACAGCCATATTTGAATGTTTTGTTTATAGATAGAAATTAAGATACAACTTTAAAAAAAGAATAAAGTATGAACAAAAATGTCTTTAAATACAGCTCCGGGAATTCAACTGAGGTCAACAGCAACGAGAGATATATATTTTAAGAGTACTACTACTTTACATAATTTAATATACAGCACAGTTGGTTGTATTGATTGTTTTTAAAACTGTTCTATTAATAAATATACTTGAATAAAGTAGCTCAGCACAGTGAATGAAGGGAACTGTTATGCACAAACTTTGATTATTGATCATATTTATATCAAAATATGTTTATTTTATATTGAAAAACTGAATATAAACAACCTACAAACCTTTTACAACACTGACAAATCACAATGGTTCTTATTCTGATCTGAAGTCAGTTTAACCACAGATTCTGTGAAGCTTTGTCAATCAATCCTCAGACTACGTTAGGGGAAATATTGTGGTCGTGGTTAAAAATAAGTATTGCAGCTGCGTAATCACACATATTAATATATAATAGAATTATGCCTGACCAGAGCAGTTCAATAAACACTGGTCATATTCATAATGTCTCCAGCTCCGGCTTGTAATCTATGATCTATTCCACTAAACACTGTCTGCAGCTCAGGTTTCATTCCGGCTTCATCTACCCACAGAACATTATCAGTGTGATTTAATCAAAGCTTGTTTTATTTTCAGTGACATGCCTGGTAGCACTCCATCATAAAGCCTGATAAGATGATCACATGTTGATATCAGGTGAGAACGAGGTCAGGACGCCCCCCCGAGCGCCTCGGAGCACGAAGATAAATTAAATCATGTTTTTTCATCCGAGAGCAAACAACCACAAACACAATGTTGGATAAACATTTTGTGATATTTCCTTTTTTCTTCTATTAAAGAAGTCACATAGGGGTGCATCTATCTAAACCCCTGCATCGTTTAAAGGCTTGATTCCATCAACCTGCCTATATGAGCCTCATGTCATCAGACTGGGGTGTGTGTTCTCCCCTCAGGCAAACCTCCCTCCCAAACACACACACACACAACTCTTATCCCATCTGTTGGAAGATATCTCTGCGTTTTTCAGACAACACAGCTCCGAGCCTCTGACCCGTCTGACAGCTTCTGTGTTCAGGATCAAGCATCAGGCTGACGGCTGGAGTCTGCGGGGCTAACTGTGATGTAGCACCGCGTTGTCAGAACGCATCGAGCCCCAGATTCACCCGCACGCCGTCCCTCAAGGGTAATTGGCTGTCGCCCGGTAGGTGTGCTGTTTAAGTAAAAATGAGTCTCATTCATCAAACGCTTTTCCCCGTCATATTCTAACACGGACACGTGTTCGAATGAGACCGAGTCATTTACACACTGGGGTTGGGCATGAACGTGTCATGTACTGGCGTCCGTTGTTCCTGTATTTGATTATATATGTACAAAGGGGTATTAGGGTCTCATTGAAGAAATCCATTCAAGGACATCTAAACGAATGTGCAAATTCACAATATAACAAGAACAGACTCTGAATTTATTGAGAGAAAAATATAATATTGCATATTTAATGAGGGAAATGTCATAATATTAGAGGAATAAAGATAAATAAAGGAAATAAGCAGCAAGTAGTTTCTTGAGAAACTACAAAACCCATTGAAATATCACAAAATAACTTTTAGAGTCAACAACCACCAAACAATTCCTGCATTCTGTGGAGTTCTATCTTCTGAATAGTTTCTAACACTTGTGGTGTTGTTGTGCTAATGTGACAAAAGATTAAGTATATGAGACCTATTCAAGAGTACTTTACAATAAGCTCAACATTTTGTATTTTAACACAGGTGACAGGCCAAACGTCTGATATTCCAACTATTCCACCTTTATTCTCAGAGTGGATATTCCCCCTTTAAGTGTCCCTAATATGCTGTTGTCTATATGAGGATAGGGAAAGATTAGAATAGCAGAATATAGATGAGTATGTATGAAACATTTCCAAATGCATTAAAAGTATACATCTAAGGATGATGATCCAGAACCTCAATAATAAACGTTTGCATTTAAATGTGGATCAAGTCCTGATTCCAAACACTTAATAATGAAAACTGTCTTTCAAGTCATTTTCATAATGGTCAATTTCATATAAGTACATGTATAGTCTCAAGGAGGATTCTACCTTTAGGAGAACTGTAATCATCATTCTTTTTCAGCTTATTTTTCAGTTTCAATGATATTTGCAATTGTCTGAGAAAGAAATCTAATGTTGTTGTTTAGCTTCTGTTTCAAGCTGATGATGCATCATGTGACAAGCAAGAGGCTAAAGGACACCAGCCAGTTTTCCATTCATTCCTTCAGCAGATTCAGTCAGTCGCTCTCTCAATGCATTCTGGGAGGAAACACATGCACACAGTATTGTCTCACTTCACCGGCCCATCCTCAATGCACAGTGAGCTGCGCTGAATGCCAATGGCCAGCGGGCTGACACCGGCTTCCCAGGCGTCTGATGCCCAAGCCGGTGACCCGTCCCAGCTCTCATCCAATCTACCTGTCACTTCTGCCAATGAGGAGACACACAGAAATGGATACCGGGCCGCCGCTGCATATTGACACTGGCAGCTGCAATTCACGGGGAGAGGCTTATCTCCGACGAGCAGCTTCCATTTCCTTTATGTGAGAGAAAGAGACAGCCCGACACTGAGCTGGAGACAAAGTGTGCGAAAACACAGAAGTTTATATTCTGTTCTCACCTGCGCACCCTCGGCCAGATTGCTGATATTTGGTGACTCTGAACATTTCGTCTGGCAGCGAGGGGCAAGAGCTGTCACCGAGAAAAGGCCAAAGCAGGCCAGGATTAAATCAAACTGATATTCGAAAGGTTTTCATGTGAACCTTCTACCACTCTACTCACCAATGTGAGCACAGATGCAAACTAAGGATAACCATAGAATCCACAGACAAGCTGTAAACAAGACCTCATGTTAAATGCTCCAAATTCCATGGAAATCGGCTCAGTAGTTTTTGAGTATTCCCACTTACCAAACAAACAAACAAACAAACAAACAACTACAACCGACCTCAGCCGAGCTCATACCTCCACCAAGGCCCAACAGTTGTCCTTAAACTCAATAAAACTCAGTCCTCTAAATTAAAGATTGTTTTTCCACAAGGATCCATTGATTGTTCCCTTTAAACTATCAAACATCTCTATCTTGACTGGATTTGCCCGTTCGTCCGAATCCGTGCCAGAATTTTAAAGGGAAATCTGTTTTGGAGTTTTTGCATAATCCGAACCAACGAACAGACGAAGGGATGGGGTGAAACCACAACCTCCTGGGCAGAGGTAAAGGAATATACTCTCTGAAGCCCAATTTGGATGGGATTCAATATCCCAGAGCATCGTGGGTCTTCGTTCTAGCAGAAAACTGTCAACACCATAAAAAACAAATGAAAACCTCCCGCTCATTAAAGAACAGAGAGACTACGTATAGAACAGAGAAGTATTCAGATGTTTAGAAGAGTAATAAACAAAGTACTTGATTAAATCAAACTCACTGAACTGACTATACAATTATTTTCCAAACCGTATATCACGGCTTTACATTTTAATCCAGTTCATGCACCCAACTGTTGAGTAAGGTCACATGGATCCAACATCCCATCACTTACTGGAGTAGGTGTCGAGTATAAAAGATAAAATCGATAAAAGTTGAGTATTAAACAATCGTGTCTTGTTGAATTACAACCGGCGATGTGATGAATCTTCACATGAGAAGGAAGGAAGGAAGCTTGAAACAAAAAACAATCTACGATCATTTCTTCGAGGCACACGGTGACAGTACGGACAAAAGCCAGAGGGACGATGGATGAAAATAAAAATACAAAAAAATTATCCTGCGTTTACCCGTCCCTCGCTGATCCCTCTCAATGGGCGGCTAATCCCCTGATGTTCAATAACTCCATGTTGAAATGGCAACCTTGATTGATGTGCCGGCGCCTCGTACTCTTCACTCCCGCTGACAAATAATGCACAGTTCCACCGCATTAGTGAGCCTCTTGTCATCCCCACAATATAATACACCCTGGACCATGGTATTAGTTTCTGATTTATTTATTAATAATTCCCTTAAGCTGGTGGCAGAGATAACCATAAAATACGAGCATGGCATCCAGTAAATATTGTTGAATTAGGGCTGCACGGAAGACGAGGCTCCTCTTACATCTTCTTTTGCATAATGCAGTGAGGTGGGGTTCTTTTTTGTTTTGTTTTTTTTCCTCCTCTCCCAAGATAATCATATTATCTGCTTTGGGTTGTGCGAGCGCTTGCCAAGGTTGTGGTCCCGGCTAAATCCGCCATTGATCTTTCCTCTCTTGCTGCCCTCTCTTCATTCCTCCATCAGTCCAGCCCCCCCTTCCCCTCCCATTCCCATCTCAGGCAATCACTCAAGCTTGCAGAGGTGGGAGGAGGAAGAGGAGGAGGGAAGGGAGGTGGATATTTAATCAACTGAGTTAGCTCTGCTGCTGCCGAACAACAACTCCTATCAGAAGAGGGATTTAGCGAGTGATCACCATGGGGCTACTCAGAGTTTGGGCTATTGATCACACATCGCATACCGAGGAGCTCTTCTCTCCTCTAATGAGGCCAATCCACACATTTGGAAACTTTTAGGAAAAAGGGTGGATGTGTGGGCACGAGCTAATTAAGGGGGAAAGAATAGCAAACGCCCTCATTTGTTTTTAGCTTTCGGGCTCTAAACTTTACCCTACTTTCCTCCCGTGTCACAGACGCAACCTCCGGCTTCTGCGACAAATAGATTGAAAAGAGTTCGGCTTTAAAGAAAGTCACAAGGTCGCCTTCGTGACTGGAGCTGCTTTTTTTGAACGTGCACTGAAGTCTGTTTATCTAACTGGCATTTCCCAAAGAGGCTGTGTGGGAGAATGCAAAGGTTTGAGATTTTCTGGAACTTTTCCAGCCAACCACCAAGTAAAATGTCCAGCAAATGTCTGTGAGAAGGTGGTGAGCAAGTGGAAGAACACAAATAGATCAGGAAAGAGAAGCCAAACTGCGTGAAGGACACCAACAGAGACGTCAACTTGGAAAGACAATGAGCTTCAAGAGTTTTTGAGGATAATGGCTAAAGCTGAGATTCTCAAACTCGTTGCAGGTGCTTTACACCTTTTACATCAAGGTTCCTGTTGTTGTGAATGTGTCTGACCTTGATAATCTCCTGATGCGTTCTTCATATGTGAAAGGCAAACTCAAAGGCACATTTTCTGGACGTATTTCCAGAGATAACATCTAAAAAGAGTAGATTTGCCCATCAGATGTCGTATTGTCTCTGTCTTACATCATATCTCGCATCCTCAACAGCGGCCTTTGAGGTGAGGAACAGATTGGAACTGGATATGAATCTTTTACACCATTTCTCAAGCCAGGGTAACGCTAATTCACCGCTACACTACAAAAAGATGTCAGGGCCACTGTTGTGACAGGACACAGAGGCAACAGCAATTGGCTCCCATGTTAATTGTCTCTTCAAAGCAGGACGGTGCGTGCTTCAGTGCAGCGTCTAACTGAGCTCGTCACTGCTGCTTTAACCCAATCAGGCCTCAGATGTCTTCCCATCTGCCGAGATCAAATGACACAACATCACTTTGAGACGAGAAACAGAGCCACAACCCCGGCCTGTATTTCAAATATGGAAGTGGGATAAAAGCACGAGGGGGCTTTCATCTAAAAAGAAACTTGTTGAAGGGGAGCACGACTGTTAGCAGAAAGTCTACAGCTGTCAGACAGCTTCTCCCATCTCTCCCGCCCTTGGGTTAGAAAATGACACGAGCTACAGACCTTAAGCCAAGGCAAATTGTTTTGTTGCAGTGCAACACAGCGACACGGCACGGCTAATGTCTTTATCTGTCAGGGTGGAGAAAGGCACAGCTTGGCAGGCTGGTCAGTCATGTGGACGTCCCTTTTGTCACAGACACAGCTCAGCCAGACGCAAAGGATTCAGTGGACTGGGCAAAATACAGCTTGTTTAATGATAACAACGGCGCAGGTCTGGTTCTTTGTGCCATTAGTGCCTCTGAAGCTTCTGAACCTAACTGCAGCGTCGGCCTCAGAGTCTGACGCCGACGCTGTCTGTGTGACTGCAGGTGGGAAGTCACAGACTGAGTCACAGACTGAGTCACAGACAGGTTTAGGAAAACTCCTCTGAAACCTCCAAGCCGTGCTGCTGCACCGAAAACAAGCATTGTTTAAAAACAGGTACTTAAAAAGACCCATGGTGGGTTTATACAGGAAATGTGTTCAAACTATCACTTAATGGTTATGAGGATTCAATGAAGGTATAAACCAATCAGTTGATGACCTTTGTTCAGAAGATGCCATTATTTGGTTCATATGATGATTCTAAACTATCAGCAAGATATAGAAACTGAATGTTTGATTACCGTTTAGTTTTCTGTGGATGTTCATGCCCCCCAGGGGATGAACAGTGTTGGTAATCAGTCATATGTGTCAGTGCCCCCCCCTCCCTTCCCAGGGGTCTATATTCTCACTTGTACCATAACAGATAACATGTATTAACGAGATTGCTATGACATTTACTGACCTCGTTCATGCTCCCCTGTGGATTCCTCTCTCATTTGTATCATTACCTCCTTCATGTAGCCCCCCCCCCGGGCCAAATTATCAGTTTAGCACATGTATAATGGTTGAAAGGTCGTTAGTGTTTGGATCATTGTGGGGCAGATTGGATGGTTAGTGATCCACTGGGAGATAATAAGTGCAGGACCTTCAAACCTCATCTCCCACTTGTGTACACAAAACGTTTGAATGTTATTATTCCTGCTCCCCAGAGGAATGACCACCGTGGATTCGGTGATGTCGTGACACAACCTGCGGGGACGTCCCAACATCATGATACATAATGTCGCCTGATAAACACTCCATTCCAGTTCACTTTGTGTTACTGCAGCAGAATAAATGCAGCTCTACTGTCACAGGACGAATACTTAATTTCTTCGTTTTTTTTTAATGTCGTCTTTAAAAGGCTCCTGGTCGACTTTTCATATGAAAACATTGTTTTCAGTTAATAATTCACGAGCAGAAAAGCAGAGAGATGATTATTTAACCACACGCAAAGACCATAAGGGACCTCGCTCGTCCACATCGTTTCCCCCCCCAACCCTCAAACCTCATGCCTTCCTGATCACACAGAGGATTACGTGGCTTCGCAAGAACACGTTCAGGCATTAGCTCCCCACAAAGCGCCAAACTCAAGGCCAAATTAAACATCTGCCGCCTAAATGTTGAAAAGGCAAAGTCCTGAGCTGCGATACACACTTTAAATTATTCTGCATTGCTCTTAAATAGACAAGAAGCTCAATTTCACCAAGGTTGTGTTGAGTTATACACACAAGTGCATCCGAGTGGGGCCTTTGTTATGGCAGGAAGGTCAGGCTGGTTGGATTTCTCCGGGTGAGACTGGAAGTGCCGAGCATGCACAGTCGCTGGGATTTTTCTCACAGTGTTATTCATCGAGCTACATCCGGAGAGGCCGCGGCACACTGCTCCACGCCAACGGAGAGGAGGAAGTGAATAAACGTGGAGTCTACCTGACGAGGTGGAGCCGAGGCAGAGGACTCAACAAGTCACGCTGCCGTGCTCCGACAACACAACACGACACGATCGCACACATCCCCGTCACAAAGCAGCCCATTCAAGCTGTCATGTCGCTGCTCACTATCTTCCTGCCATTGTTGCCGCTCACATTACGTTGGTTTGCAGCCGCCGGGTTTTTTATGCACATCTCAAATTTGCACATATTCAATGAAATGAGAATGAAAGCTTTTGCACTCGGCTGAAGGGGAAAGGTGGCGTCTTAATGAGGAGGAGACATTGTTAAGGGTGTCGAAAAGATACGTTTTTTAAAGAGAAGACACTGCTTTTACTTTTTTTTGGTTTTGTGTTCTTGCTACATCAATAAAGAGAAGATATGATTAAGGTTGATGGAAGTAGAAAGGTAATACAAGCAGGTCCCCACCTGCTTTTATCTTCTTATATCCTTTCATTAATTTCTTTTTAATTTGTTTTCTTTCTTCCCCACGTTTACGAAGCATTTCCTTCACACTGAAATCCTCGTCATCGCCAACTCCACTCGACACACATGACACAGACATGTGCTGCCTCTGATCCGCACCAGGGCACACGGCAGCGTCAAACCACCCGTGTGCTCATTGGTTAAATATCTCAGCCGAGCACAGTTCCGCCCATGAAAAGTAAAAAAAAACACGTCCTTTTCCTCCATTATCTCACACAGCTCATCCTTCGAGGGTCGTGGAGCCTGGAGCCAACTCCCAGCTGACGTTGTGTGTGAGCGGCAGATGTAACATCATCTTATATTCATTATTAATTTTACTAATTTTCCTGCCTTCATCTTTTTCAAACAACTTCTGCAATTGTGCACGATTGTCATCTCTTGTATTTATTCTCTTGTTCTTCGCTCAACTATCTATCTAGCCATCTACCTATCCATCTAACCATCTATCTATCTATCTATCTATCTATCTATCTATCTATCTATCTATCCATCCATCCAACAAACTATCTATCTATCCATCTATATATCCATTCATACATCCATTCATCCATCTATTTAACTGACGGTTACGTGAATAACATGTTAACGGACCATAGAAGACATGACAGCTCCCAAAAGGTGAAGCCAAAGCGTTTTGATCCCCCACCCCTTGATGTGTAGTTGCAGTAAAGGTCATGAACCTCAACAACCTCCTCCATGTTAACAGATGGGACATGGATTCAACAAAAAAAGACACACAAAAGACGGTGTCACCAGCGTTCAGGATCTTAGAGCAGGTTTTTGTAAAGGTCTGCTGCACCAACGTTACCTCACAGGATCTCAGATTTACATACACAGTGTTAATCTGTGATCCTTTGTGTTACTTTACACTGATGCAATGTGTTCCCTCTGTTTCCTCGTCATTGCTGTGATGGTAAATAAAACCAGCATGGTTTGTGTCATTCAATCTGTTCCACACACACACACACACACACACCACGTGCATGGTTTGTCTGCTTCCGACTGAAATAACATTAAAAGCTGCAGAAGCTCCGGCAGCAACGTGAAGGTTCTTTCAGTTGAAAAGAAGTTTTCACTGACACAGGGCTGTCTCCACAATATATTTAGTACAACACACACACACACACAGACACACACTACAATTACTCTGGTGATGAATTGTAGCAAACTGTCCTTCACTAATTTAAGGAAATCACTTGGGGAAAGGAAAAAAGTTAGTGGGGTAAAAAGTCATTTGTTTGGCATTCTACATCTGTCAGTCTGTGTGTTAGCCTGATTAGTGCAACACTAATCGACTCGGCTAATCACACCCTCAGGTGAGAGGGGGGATGAGAGAGAGAGAGAGAGAGAGAGAGAGATGGGGATGGAGAGATGTGGGAAAAAGGTGGATGGTGTTGGAGAAACGGTAAACTGCAGAATAGGGGAACAGCTGCCGGGCTCTTTTGCTCTGAGGCCCCGGAGAGCTGTTCCGTCGGGTGTGCGTCGGATGCTGTGCCACAGTTTTTTTCTGCAGGAAATAAAAACACTGAAGGCCGACTATTGCTTTTGTGGCAAACCCATTAGTTTCAATGCTTTGTTGTGTGTGTGTGTGTGTGTGTGTGTGTGGGGGGGAGATCTTATCTTTATGTTCGGAGTGGGACGCAGAGAAAACACTCGTCTTCTCCTGGGCAACAGTGCAACTGACAGTTACTGCTGTGTCGAACATCTGGAGGCAGGTTTATAAATATTGCAAATGCATCACTCTGTCACAAGCGATTTAGCACTCGTGAAGACAGAGAGTAAAGTGAGACGGTAAGAGACTCCTTCACACCATATGTGCACGTATTGGTTTTTCCTGGAGTCCTGCTCACACTGGACAAAAAAAAACAATAACCAGTAACACCCACTAGCATCTGGCTTTTCCTCTTCGGGGACCATTAGGATTGATTCCAGGTCAGGGCAATGATATTCGGAAGCTTTGTGTCAATCAGATAGTTTTGCTAATTGTGAATAACCCCATCCATCCCCCCCCGCCCCCCCTCTCTTTCCACACACACACAGACACACACACACCACCCTTCAGATCTTAATGGTCCACACAGCTTCCTCCTCATGAAGCTCTATACCGTCTCTCCCAGTCCGCCCCAGTGCTTCATAAATGATGCAGAGACGTGTGTGATAGACGTTTGTTACAGTCCAGTAATACAGGTTATTGATAACCAGTTCCTTTAAGTGGACTCTGACGTGTGAGTTATAAGAAAGGCGTGTTCAGTGAAATCGCTCCTGATGCGTTTGACTCAGCGTTAGAGATTTTAAAGTTTAATGTGGTAAAAGCAGTAAAAAGAGTCTGTATTGATTTATAAACTGTGATCAATTCTGACAGTATCTGCTGTCCACAGCTGCTTTGTGCTGTATGACACGCTTTCTCCTGCAGGTCGTGAAATCCATGCAGCACAGGACACGCATGTTAATTTCATCTGCACACTTCAGGGTCTGTGTGCGTCACGAAAACCTCTTTACAACTTTGTTTTCATGTTGTCATGTACAAATCTGTGATAGTCGTAACTATATGGATGTTTGAGGGCTGACTTCAGGACAACGATCGGAGACCAAAACATTTCTGATACCAATATATCCAATATAATCATCAATATTCATATAGCCAATATATTGTTTTTTCACCTGTAAAGTAAGACACTGTGAAATCCAGTTTGTAAACACTTCTCCCAGTTTCACTTACAAAACTGAAACCCCGCAGACGCACAACTTTACAAAATCCAACAAGAAGAAAGAAGAATATGTATTTTTCTGTCTTTGTATTTATTGCTTTAGAAGTAAAGCTACACAGATTTATGCATCCAGCCTCTGGACTTTCTGTGGCTTTTTGTATTTTTTGTGGGTTTTCAAAGATCAAACTAACACAGCGAACACAGAACTGGCAGAAGCTTAGTCAACACGTTCAACTGCTATGAAGCTAATGGCCGCTCCGACTCCCTGAGATGTATGAGATGCACAGGCCGAGATGAAAGATCTGGGTGGAACACCTGTGTTGTCTGCTTCTTTATTTACATTTGCTCTCATGAAATCGTTCGTTAAATATGTTTTTTTATTTTTCTTCTTGATTTTGTCTGGCATCCATGAATTATTCCCTCGGCAGCGAGTGGGAATTGTTTTCCTCCCAAAAGCACAGCTTTATTTTTTACTTTCTTTCTGCCTGAGTAACTGCTTTGTCTCCAGGTGCTTTTTTTTCATACGCCCACTGAGATGTAGTTATGCACACACGTAAACACACTTTAAGGCAAAAAAACAACAACAACCAAAACACTAATGAAATGTGTCCAGGATTTACAAAACATTCCTCAGTCCGGGGGGACGGAGCTCTCTCCTCCACAGGACGCGTCGGACTTGACGGCTGCCAAACTCTACGCATAACAACTAAATGAGCATCGTGTTTCTGTTTAGTGAACATTTACTGGACTCACAAGACTTCGCTAATGCTGCCAAACTAAACTTCTTACATCAAGAGACCTCAACGAGCTACAGCCACGGATTTGTCTGATGTAGCTGCACTTACAGGAACCTCTAAAAAAATGCATATTAACATAAAATAAACAACTCAAAGCATGCATTTATATAATTTATTCAATTTGAGCCCAAATAAATTTGTTATTCACGTCTCATAAATCACATTCTAGGATCGGAAAGTCAAAAAGCTGCAGATGTGCTGGTTAATATATTCAATCTAACATAAATATATTACTCACTATATCGCCCAAAACATGTATTCTCGTCTGTGTTAGGAAGTGAGATGAGGTTTTTCACATTATTTCTCTGCAAGCCTTGAATTCTCACGCTACACTGAGCCCTTCTTGTTTCAGATATGTTTGAGTATAACCTGGCATGGGCCAGTGGGCAAGCTCCTCTCCTTCCTCTCTCCCTCAACCTGTGCAGTAATAAAGGGAAGAGGAGGGGAAGAGGAAAGCAGCCTCGGCGGTGGGATGAGGCTGCTGAGGTGTTGGAAAGAGGAAGGAGGCGGAGCAGCGCGGCCAGCGGGCTGGTCAGGGACCAGCTGGGAATTGGAAGTGAGGTGAGCTCGGTGAGGTGAGAACCGAGCCTCGGCATCGTCGCAGGTTTCCATTGCACTTGACTAGTCTTAGCTGAGGCAACCGAGCATGGAGGGATGTGCAGCTGGAAGTGGGGGCGGGCAACTGTACTCTCTCTCTCTGGCTCAGGCTCAGCTCTTTAGGTGATTGAGCAGCGCAGCCCCAGCCACTGCAGCTATACATGTTTCATATTATTGTGTGCATCTATTAATGTTCTTTTAATGATCATCAAGCTCTTAGACGGAAAAAAGCTCATTAATTGAGTAAAGAGATCTTTTAATAGTCTCATTCCATCGGTTGTATCGATCCTAAATTCACCTTCAGTTCACAGAATCCCCATTTCATTCATAACGGCCTCGATGTCAGTGTCCCTGACTTCCTGTATCTCAGTAGACCCTCAGCTCGATGAGGCCATTTCAAATTAAAAGCTTCTAAATCACCGATAAACCCATGTACACCACATGTAGGTCAACATTGTAAAGCATGATTAAACGGCTATGAAGGTGATGATGGGAAATCCAGTCATGTCGTATAAAAATTGACGACATGACACAGTTCAATCGTCATAAACCTCACCTCCTCCATGTTAGCAGATGGGACACGGACCAAGCTAAAAAAAGGTCACGTCGAATAAATGTTGTCAAAGTTGGTGTTTGTTCTAATTGTTCCTGTACAATTAGTTTTAAATTGTTATTTGAGAGAGATGTCGTCCATCTTTCTTTCCAGTCTATGCAACTCTGCTGCTGATAATAGAGGGAGCACTTCAACCAGAGCTTTTGGGAATCAAAGCTCACTCCGAAAGATTTTCTATCTCCACCATCTTTCTCTGTTCCTTTGACTTTTCCACCGACTGTCTCACTGGGAGCGTTTCATTCCCATCCAAGCCTCGTGGCTGCTTCTCAGGCAAATACAAACAGTCCACTCTGAAGACTGCTGGGATTCATGATTCCACAACCCTGGATTCCTGATAACTCCTCCGACTTCACTACATTCCTGGGAGGAACCTGGCAAATTAAGACGTAGGCACCACTGCCAAGAAGTGAAACCTATATCGTGTGTATTCATTGTTATTCTCATGTCAAAGTGCATGTTGCACCTTTGAGAAATAAGATACTCCAGTAGATTACTTTTGGCACATGGCTGAAAGCAGAATGAAGACCCAGCTTCTTCCCCCACCACTCCGTCAGTGTGGTGTAGTTCTTTATCTCCGGGAGAAGATGAAATACATACGCCAGCAGAGGGTTCTCTCCGAGAGACTTTGTGTGGGAGGCAGCCGGGAAGAAGACATCATTAAGTCAGCGAAATCCACAGTGAAGTCTAACGCACACACGCACACACACACACACACACACACACTCGCTCGGTTTTAAAAATGCACATTTGTTGTCGGTCCAAAGATCTGAATTCTCAATGAAAAGAAAATGATGTCCCAGTTTCACTTCCCCCCTGAAAGGAAGAACTGCAGTTTGTAAACAAAAGTACAAACTCACATGTAAATGAATGACCTGGAGTTTGTTTCCCAAAAGTGTTTTTTCTATCGTTGCATATGAAAAACCATCAATTGGACAAACACTGATTCTTAGAAACAGATAAATCCAATGGCAATAAATGTTATCAACTATCTCAGCAGGTTGGTGTGAATACTTCTTAAAATGCCAAATTTCTTTCACTGATTGTAAATATATGACTTTAACTTCTTCTAACAACCACTAGTATAACAGATACTGTATAAAACTAACTTCTCACTGTTTAAGCAATAGTGAACAAACACAGTTAACCTCCTTAGATCCATTTATTCTTTTTTGTATTCTATATGCATCATATTTTATCACCGCCACCAATCAACCCACTGCTCAAAAATTCAGCATTTCAATAAATCATTTCTCAACCATCTGAGATGTTGAATATTCAAATTGTGCAGCCAAATCAGATTCTGCCCCCCCCCCGGAGATTGATAGCTGAATATTAGTGCGTCATTTACCATCCAACGCGCTGGATGAGCGTTTAGCGTTAACACAGAGCTAAGAATATGGAAAGGGACCTGAGTGATCGAACGTGAGAACAAACACCTGTGATCGTCTTCCCGGGGAAACCGCGGCTCCTCGTTAACGTCTCTGTTCGGCTTCTTCTCGTTTGTTACAGTCGGACGACGTTGACAACAACTATTTGTCGAGCCGCAGGGAGGGGGGTCGGGGGGGAGGGGGGGGGGTCGGAGAGGTTAAACAAGGTAAAGATGGAAGAAAGCGAGAGCAGATGGGACAGTGTCAAGCGTGTGCAGAACGAAGCGTACCTCCATCCATCATGTGACACACACAAACACACACACACACACATGCATGTACACACAAACTTCCCCTGAGTGTGTATCATTGTGGGGACATTTACACTGACATCATTAATGTCCCAACCTCGATCATCACAACTGAACATCTGACACGAACCCTAAAACAGAGTCGTGACCTTCACACCAACATTCACACCAGTGGGGTCCAGCATGTTGGTTCCCAGTGAGCAATAGGACCCCACACGTACAGTGGGACAGATAAACAGACACACACACAAACACACACACACACAAAGAGAGAGCAATCTCAGTCATTTCAGAGCAACTTATTGAGGCCACAGCGAACAACAGACCCTGGACCAGCAGCTCCTCACAGGCAGGAAGATGGTTTGAGATCAAGACGCTGCTTAAGAGATGTTTCATGACATAGATATAATGTTTGTGTTACTGCTTCTTATTAAAGTTTAGACAACAAGCAGCTGTTGAAACAGACTACTGGATGTTTCCCTTATGGAGAGATCTGTTGCAATAAATACCAAAGTTGAAGTTTTAGAAACTGCTCAGAAGAAAGAACTTTGTGTTGAATTGTTCTATTCAAATAAAGTGACTGACTAATCTCCCACTAATGATGGATTCTATAAACCATAAGTGCAATCCACCCCCCCCCAGAACTTAACAGTTGCCTAAACTTAACCGAGACTCCATCATTGCTGTTAGAGATCCATAAGGTCAAGACA
Organism: Pseudopleuronectes americanus; assembly: GCA_038501795.1. Taxonomy (NCBI): domain Eukaryota; kingdom Metazoa; phylum Chordata; class Actinopteri; order Pleuronectiformes; family Pleuronectidae; genus Pseudopleuronectes; species Pseudopleuronectes americanus. The sequence continues at coordinate 19,177,450 of CM076728.1, read as the reverse complement.
TAGACTTTTTTCCATCTGGATGGTTGTTCACTGAAAGTTTTAATACTGCTGTAGATAGTACAGAAGGACAAAGGTCAAAAAGAGGATATTCAATGTACGCAGGGTTCAGCTTTAACGCTAGAAACCGGGATTCAATTTTATCCTCCTACAAATTGTGTTTTCTTAGTGTGCTCAATATATTTTTTATTGAGTTTGTGTCAGAATATCATCATTAGATTCGCTTTAGAAACAATTCTGTAAAATAACCGTTCATTGTGATCTTCCTTATAGAACCGCAGTCGGTAAGCTGCCTAAATACACACACAAACACACATATATATATATTTATATTACTATTTCAGATGTAGTGAAGAATTGTGCCAGTGTGATATTGGCACACAAACACAGAATCCTCCACACAAACATGTGCTTTCTTGTTCTGGTGGAAAAATGTCAGAGGATGTCAGTACATTTGTTTCTCTGAATGTGAGAAGAATGGTGGTTTTTGGATTCTGGCTCAGGAGCCTGGAGACAAACATGAAGGAGCCGGAGCTCCACCTGTGACCCGTCGGGCCCCGGCTCTGCGTCGGGTTCTGGGTTCGATGCCGGCCCGGGCTGCCCCCCCCTGCACGCCCTGCCGGGGATGATGGGGGGGATTAGCTGGAAAACTGCCTGCGAGTGACTAAATAAACAATGGAAGCAGCAGCGTGAGGGGAAACAAAAAGAGAACACGGGCCGTGACATTGTTGTTCTGAACCCTGCGACTGGTTCATCAAGGTTATGGAGGGTGACAGAACCTCACAGAGACCCAGATGAAAGATGCAGAGCTCCACAGCGACTGGATCATTCTCAGATGTAAACAAAAACACTGAGGAAAACTTTCTCTGCTCTGCGACATGATAAGTGAACATTTCCATACAACCCATTAAACAAACATTTATAAAGAGGGCCGGTAGCCTTATAGAGAATTGGGTGCATAATGCAGTGAATCACTTCTTATTCCTGCTCCCCACATATTGGACTGGGCCCGGAGAACGGTAATGGAGTTGTTGTCTCCATCCACCGATTTGCGCTCATTTGTTATTTATTCATGAAAAACTAAGCGGGGGTGCGCGGCTTAATGCAGTTTATATCATTCGCTCACTCATGCTATTCAAATTCAACTCTAATGTTATTTGAAAACTTCTCCTCTCCGCAGTTATTCAGACATGCAGCTTCACTCAAATCGTCCACGTCAAAGAAAAAAGAAACCAGAATATAATTTTTTTCACAGAGCAACAAAACAATAACCTTTCCAAGGCCGAGCAGGCGGGAGATTCACCCGGACGCTGCTGGGAGGAGAATCCACAAAGAGAAATAAAAGAGTGTCAGCGTGCTGCGATGGAGCTAAATGGCTTGGACTGTCAGGCCCTTTTCATTCTTGGATTTTATTTTATCTTTGATCACACTCTGAGAAGCCATTTTTACCCGGGGACCACGCGTTGGAGATGTGCAGCCTTTAAAAACCTCTCCACTCGTTGCTACAAGCCTGAACACCAACCTGAAACAGAGCCAATTAAAGTTCCTGCACGAGGGAAACGGAGCCGCTACCACACTTAACTACAAAGTAAGAATGCTTGACCTATGCTGAAATGTGACTTCAGTGCACTGGAGAACCGCAGTCCTGCAATATCGGCAGTAACAGTCGTTTAAACTGTTTTATTCTGAGGTGAAAACCGCCAGAGACATTACAGACAGAGTAGAGGAAAGTGTACTTTTGTAATACCTCAACTAGGAAGGTTATTTTTATGCCACCGTCCATGTATTTGTTTGATTGCTGGTTTGTTTAAATGACTGCAGGATTATGCAAAACCTTCTGAATGTATTTCCAAAAAACCTGGAAGGATGGGACGTGCATGGGTCAAGAAAGAACCCATTAAATGTTGGTATCAGATCCCAGAATCAATGAGTTTGTGAATGTATTTTAAACCTTGATGGAGGTATGTGCTCTGCTGTCATTGATAGGACAGTGGTGGTTGGAAATAGAGAGAGAGACCAAGGAGGACACGTTGTAAAGAACCAGGTCGGACCTGGACTTGCAGTTGCATTATTTCAACCTTAATATTGCCATTTCTGACAAGTCATGTGAAACCATGCATTGTTCTTCATGTGACAGGAACTGACCGGTGAACAACAACGCTTCCCTGTTTCTCTCTCTGATCACGAATCCCTGATGATTCCACCGAGGGGCCGTCAGGTGACCCTCAAAACACTCATCCGTCAGTCGGCCATGTTGGTGTGAGCAGTCGGGTCGGACTACTTAGCGACTGGTGCGCCCTCGCCCTTCCAAATCCTCTGTGTTTACTTAACCTTTAGGAAGTCCTCATTAGCCGCCTCACTCTGACGAGCCTATTGGGTTTTCAGAGCAGAGATAAATTAACAGAGGGAGCATTGATTTGACTTATGCCTTGAGCCGGGATCACGCTGGCCAGTCAGTATGCACGATGTAATTAGTTATTAGCAAGGGGCGGGGTGGGGGGGGGGAGGGGGGGGTTCCTCTTAAGTGATTAATCAAGAGAGCTCCCTGACTCCGAAGCAAAAATCACGAGCAGCCCGTGGAGAGGAAGGGCACCGAACCCAGGCAGTCTGTCCTGCCCAGTGAAAACAGCAGCATCGGACCAGTGAACTCTGATAACCGTGAAAGGAGACGAGTTTCTAAATGTGGCGCCACAGAAAGTGACCTATTTTGAATTTAAGGTACGAGGAGAACACGTGGGACCGGCCAGCGACTGGAGATTCAGTCCAAATGCAGACACTGGATTAATCCTCATATATAAGTCCCACCTTCAATCAGAGGTAAGTGCTGGATATGAAATAAAACTTCCTGATCTCAAAGTGCTTTGGGCACAAACAACGTAACGTGGTTCATAATTGATTGAGCGTCATTAAGCATCTGAAACAAAAAAAAACGACAAGCCTCAGCTCTAGTGCCTCCAGCTTTAAGTGCTTTCTCGTGCCCAAACAGTGATGGAAGAAAAATAAAAACATCTGTAGATGGAGCACTGAGGGGCAAGGACTGTAAGAGCAGAGATGGAGGACACGGTGTAATGCAAACTGAGGCAGGAGGACCCCCCCGTGCATTGGATTAGAGGACCTTGGTTTGTCCAGAAAGACCCTAATGAAGCCCAACACTGAGACGAGGGAGGGCGAGCAGACCAATGAGGACTGGCAAAGAGAGAGAGAGAGAGAGAGAGAGAGAGAGAGCGGGAGTGACATCAAATCCATAGATGGGAGGGGACGTGTCGGAGCTAAATAAATACGAGGAAAACATGTCGACGGGCAAAGACCGAGGGGGCATCGAGGGGCAAAGGAGACGGAGGGGTGAGAAGACGGATATGAGAATCAATCATAAGATAAATGATGCCGCAACTCCCAGAGGGAAATAGAGTGCTGGAGAGCAACACGGCCCAGAATGCATATGGGCACAACATCCAGGCTTTTAGTGCTAATTGACAGACGGCTCTTCCAGGTTGCCTCCACTCACCCTCCGAAAGAGAAACTGGTGTTTTGTGGCTTTTTCCTCCTCCTCCTCCTCTCCTCCTCCTCCTCCTCCTTCTTCTTCTTCTTCTTCTTTCCCTGAGCATGTTGCATAGGTCAATCGCTGTGTGCTGCTAATTGGTTAGCGAAGGCACCAGGGCCCCACAGGTCCCACACCGCACAGAGTGCTGTCATCCTGTCGCCACCCACGCACACAGCTAGTTTTTGCTCCTCGGCGGGAAGGTGCACGGCAGCTGCCGGAGAAAACAGGAGCTGCGGCAGCGTCCCCTGGGGACACGTTGATAAAGTGCAATGGCCCCCAGCTTTCATTCAACACGGCTAAAAATACCCTGCCAGGCCACTGTTAAAGCCTCACATCGCTGCTGCTGTCGCTTTGCACTTGACAGTGTGTCCAGCTGGGATGGAGCAGAGGACGAGGGCGGATGACCACGGTGTCAGGAAGTCATAAGATCACTCTGGGTTGAAGGTGAAGGCGTAGAAAACAATAAACTGGAGATTATGAGACAGGTTTCTTTTGCACTTTGGTGAATATCTGATCCATGTGATCACATTTTAACTCACTTCCAGCTCAGATGGGTTAAAGACCAGTGATTACCCACTCTGATATCCGTTTTATACTGGGGCAGTTAATGGGAATTATCTCAAACCAGTTGTTTGTGTTGGAGTTGACCTCAAATTGGGATCGCTGCATCTTGATTTTCACACTGTAGAGTATATAATGGAGGTCTAAGCCAGGAGGTAAACACGTAAAGGTGCCTCTGCAGAAAAGATTAAAGCTACAACTTCTGGAGCCCTTACTATGAAGTACCATATAAAAAGAAAAGACAGGCAGGTAGGATCTTGTAAATTCAGTTAATCCCTGTTACCTATGTTTCCTTATTTCCTTCACACCAACTTGTCAAGAGAATTCACCCTAAAAACCCTCAGAAGGCTGATGGGTGAGGAATGTGTTGAGAGTGAGTGTGAGGAGAAACACGATGTCATATTATTATATTTAATCTCATTTCAACTGTATTTCCAAAAGCAAACAATCGTACACACAAAACAAATCCAATATCTGGGTCAACTTAGTCTTGTATTTAAGTGCTCTGCCTTAACAAAGCATGTTGACGAACAGCACAAGAATGTTTTTTCTTTTTAAAGAACTGACCTTGACCTGTGTCGCTGAAAAGAGAAAAACCACATTGCACACCGACAGGGACACTGCTAAGGATCCACTGAAAGAAGGAAATACACAGAATTTAAGGAGTTTTATTTCCTCATCTCTCTAAAAGATGAATCTATAATCTACCCAGAGGAAACTTTGGGAGATACTTCCATGACATCAGATTCTATAGGCGTTAGGAGAGGCAGTTCAAACCCTTGGGTCCAGACTTTATTAGAGTGTACATGGCACTTATGATATTGAATTTCTCCGCATGAGCTCACCCCATTAGTATCTAATACCTTCAATTTAGCCACTATCCTCCCTTATATCAAGGCAGCGGGTCCACAGTTAACTGTTAATTGTTGGAGTCGTGTTACATCTGTCAATAACGACACTGAATTAGAATCTGATGGTCAGTAGCTCTGCTGCTATATCGGGAGGAAGTGGAGCCTGAAAGCAAATCACACACAATAAGTCGACTGATTTATTTACCTCCACCAAGGACCCTGTGCTTTCACTGCTGTCTGTTGTTTGGTTGTTTGTTTGCAGGACTACACAACACTACAGAATGGAATTCAGTAAAGGGATGTGACGTCAACGAGGAAATAACCTATTACATTTGAGAATGGATCCCAATAAAAGGGGCGGATACAGGAATTACTCGATTTCGCTAACATTTTGAGATTGGGGGGTATTTTTGATGGAATAATTAAAGTATCATGAATTTAAAAACTTATATCAATGGTTGGGCCTTGGTGGAGGTATGTGCTCTACTGCCATTCTACGTTTTGTAAGATCTATTTTCACATTTCCCCAAAATCAAACAATTACCACTCAATTGTATATAAGTGGACTATCATCAAAATACCCCAGTCCCATTTGAAAAGCCGAAGAAAGGACTTTCATCCACTCAACGAGGACGACATGGCAGTTTGGGCAAGTACACTTAAGATGTATGCTAAACCTCTGCATAAAGACTTAAATCTTTAATCGTCCTCCCTCCACTTGATGAATCGTGAGTCCATGTCTCCATTAGATTTGATAAAAACCTGCGTCCCCATCTTTGTTTTAATCCCACCATTGAGATGGATGAGGTATTATCTGTGTGACAACGGGGCCGCGTCCCATCCAGCTGCAGAGCCCCTGCTCTGAATGAGTGGTAATTTGAACCCGGTGTCAGCACTTTTTCACGAAGCCTGATTGCTCCAGAATAATGGCCACTTTGGCAACTGTCAATTTTCCTCCCGGGGAGCAAATTGGTGGAGAGTTGACGCCGTGAGATTCCGCCAGGAGCTGTCATTTCCCGGGCTCTTATTTCAATCAGGGGCCACCTTGCTTACTTCATTACGACGATGGGCAGACAACTCGATGGTGCTTTGACTCGCTCACTTACTGGATCCACCTCCCTGTGTTTTCCACTTCAGTCGAGGATTCAGCTTTGATTCCTGCTCCTAATGAAGGGAGGACAACGTGCCCCTGTTCTGTGTGAGCATTCACCTCTGAGGATTCAAATCCCCTCCAAATAAAATGTGCTTTCCCAGGTAAATATAGTTTTATTGCTGTCAGATTTCTTGTAAAAAACACATTTTTTTAAATTCCTTAAACAAGTGTAATTAAAATGCCAAAGCAAAGCAGTGTTTTTTCACTCGGAGGCTTTAATACGAGACGTAGTGAAAAGGACGACTTGTTTTTCCTCCACTGAGCTTTTCCACATCTTTGTTTCCGCCTCGTAGAACCTTCAGGGACAAGACTTTAACCAGTCCTCCCACAATCAAGAGACCTGTCGTGTTCCATTCAAAAGAAGAAAAACACTCGAGCGCATTCTCGCTGTGTCACTAATGAAAACGATTTCCACAGAAAAGAGCAGTGAGGAGCCTCTCAGGCTGATTATACACTGGGAAAGAAAAAACCCTGCAGAGGCCGACTTGGATGGAGACTCAATGGCTCCCACAGCCCGACGTGTGGACATTAAACCAAAGGGTCATTTCTGCTGTTAATACCTGCAGGACCCACTCAACCTCAGGCTTCAGCTGGAGTCCAGTGTCCAGTGGAGGTGTTACTTGTTTCTCCCATCTCCCAAGTTTTAATTGTTTGTGCCAGATGGTAGAGAGAAAAAATTTGGTGAAGATGAGGGGTGGTGCAAGGATTACATTTCCTAGTACGAGCACCAGAACCCTGCGCTGGTCTAAATGTGTAATATATACATATACGTGTGATGACAAAAAGACACTGATTGGGAAGGGTGGAAGGGAATTACTGGTTTACCACACAGCTCACAGTTGCATCCATTATTTAGTGAAGCCCAGAGATTTGTGCAGTAAAAATCAGGAAAGCAAAACTGCTAACACGCTCGTTTGGCACATTCAAGGCAGAAAGATCCCAAACAACAATATGCAAAACCAAAACCCAGGTGTTACGATGTGCAATAAAAAGCTTGATCTGTCATAAACGTGAGAAAAGACGTCTCTAGAATCCGTGCTTGAATAAACCAGAATCTGAAGACATGGACTGTGAAATGGTAAATGTATTTTTATAGCACTAAAGCAGCACACAGTACATTATTCCATTCATACGATGATCTTTTTCCATCACACCGTTCATACACTCTCTGTTCAGCTTCAAGTGGGAAACTCGAGTATCAGCATGTTGCTCTAAGACACTCCGGACGCAGAATGGAGGAGCCAGGGATTGAACCACCGACCTGCTGGTTAGCAAACGACCCTCATACCTCCCGAGTCACAGCTACGTCACTAATGTATGCACAACATGTGGGATTACGGCTAAAACATGGACCAAACCAATGAGCTACATAAGGAGGCGATGTAGCAAACCAGCTCTGACAGGAGCAGAACTATTGGACGATTCACCGGGTCGACACAAAGCTCAGTCAAGTGTTACTGCGTTTCTGTATGAGAAGATAATAAAAATACAGTTTTCTGCTTTTAGCCTCATAAACTTCAGGAGGTAATAAAATGCATCGAGGCTTGATTCATCTCTTCTTCAACTTCTTTACCCTCATGTGTGAAAATGTGCTCAGTGCATCTTTAAATACACCATAGGAAATAAATAAACTGTTAAATTTATACATGTTTTTTTTTCCCTTTCTGTTTTGCAGTATATTACACAACTTGCATGACAGCCACTGGTTCTTACTCTTGTTATGGAAGGAGGCCATCAGCTCCACCGGCTGCACCACCGCCTCCACACCATTTAAAAAAAATAAAATCAAAAAGGACGGTCCGCTAGCGTCCAACAGATATTTAAAAATTTGTGCGGGTATTTAATAACAGCTCCACAGTTGATTGTTCATTAGCGCTCGTCACATCGTATGAGATTTAATCCCTCACTGAAACACAGTGTGCCGGTGTTTAATTGAGTTTTATGGCATGTGCCTCTCCAGACAGTCCAACCCTGAAATTACAGAACGGAAAAAAAAATGCAGCCTTGAGCGAGCCGGGTGGAGAGCTATGTAAATGAAGGGCAAGTTGCAGAGCTCCTCAGCCTTGACTCGTGCTCTCGCTGCTGAAAACGACCGCTTCCTCCTGTGCATTCAAAACCACGCACGGTGCTTTACAAACACCTGTGTGGTTCATAACCATCCTCCAGAAATACAGATTACTTCCCTTTTAACTGTTTTGTTCTGCAGTGGAAACTGTTGTCAGGGGTCTGTGGGTCATCCAGAGCAACGGAGACATTTCTTTAATCTGCCTCGTGGCCCCTGGTGCTCATCGGGTTCCAGTGCACGTCCTTAACAGACGTTGACAGTGTTGAGAATCAAACTGTCCTGCAAACTTTCATTTCAGTGACACGTTTCTAACTGGATCACAAGTGTCAGGGCCGTCGAGTTCAAGGCACGACCAAAAGGCAACGTGAGTCGTGTCAAATCTCGTTTATCTAAAGCTTCACTCTTCTCCGAGATGTTCTGGCCCCTGATTGAAAATATCATCAAATCTATTTCCCTTTTGAAAAAGTTGTTTCCACATAAACTGAGTCTCACTGTACTTTTCTTTTTTACTTCAAATTGAAAATCAACAAACTCCAACATCTACTCAAGAAAACGTATTCTCATCCTCTCAAGTTGAGTCCATTTTGTATACAAGTCTATAAGCATAGATGGTGAAGAGAGAAATGTCTTTACACAACAGGGGAGTGACAAACAACTCGACCTCGTTACAGCAAAGATGCAAATGTGTTGAGAGAGCTGAGGAGGATGAGGCTGAGGAGGATGAGGCTGAGGAGGATGAGGCTGAGGAGGATGGAGCTGAGGTGGAATGAGCTGAGGAGGATGGAGCTGAGGAGGATGGAGCTGAGGAGGATGGAGCTGAGGAGGATGGAGCTGAGGAGGATGGAGCTGAGGAGGATGGAGCTGAGGAGGATGAGGCTGAGGAGGACGGAGCTGAGGAGGACGGAGCTGAGGAGGATGGAGCTGAGGAGGATGAGGCTGAGGAGGATGGAGCTGCAGCTGTACAGTCACATGAAGGATCCTATTGACTTCATGCAGCATCCTTCAGCCGCTGTGAGGTTAGTTGTGTAAACACTTAACTTCTACAGTGTGTGACTGCTTGATGTTTTTAAATAAAAGTTAAGTTAAAGCTCAGAAAAAGAACCTCCCATCTTTGTCCGGCCCATAATATGCATTGTCTTTGTGAAAGCAGGTAGCCAAGAGCTCAGAAAATATGTAGATGTGCAAATTAATCTTATGAGAGAGACACCATTTCTCCAACTGTTTGAATTTCACATGAAAATTAAACTACTAATGTTCATAAAAATAATTCACAAGTTAAAATATACAGGCGATCTATACCTCTTTTTACATCTACATGCACTCATACACAAAGTGCAGATCTAGGAAAGGGTTAAAGCTTCAGTGTTTAACCCAGGTCTCAGATCAGCTCGTGTGGACCTGGTGGGAGATTCATGGTCATAATAAATCTTCCACTTACTCAACAGAGAGTAAACAGAGGTGATTTAGAAGTACAGACAGGATTAGCATATCGCGCAACGGCCAAAAAAAACGCTGACCGAATTTCCACTGAGGACAATTAATGAAACCACTTAGCTCAACACACCAAGTCAACCTGGAAATCAATCTTTAATTAATACCAATATTCTGCTTTTATAGCCGGGCTGATTAATTATGAAAGCGGTAGTATGTGAAGATGAAAAAAAAAGAAGAAGAAGAAGAATAAAAACCCAGAAAACCCTCGTGAGCCAGAACTCCTTTGATCCTGAAAGAAATAAAAAGGGGATATTTCCCTTTCTTTATTTGCCTGAGTGGAAAGATTTACATTAAATATTCAATGAATCTAAATAATAAAATGTTTAGTGCTCTCATCTGCACAATAAAGAACGACCGTGTCCTTGAATAAACCGTCTGTTCTCAGAATGGGTTTGAGATGGAGAGGCTTGTGAGCGGCTCGGAGTGTTTCCTGTTGTAGCATCTGCCAACGTGTTCTTTAAGCTGAGTCATTCTTTCCTTTATATTTTTTTGTTTTCACTTACAATTTAATACACAAGATCACTGATATCGTCTGGCACGTGAAAACAATTCCATCGGGAACGAGGACAAGAGCCGTTGATGCACAACCGTCAGAGAAGATAACAGACTGCTGAAAGTAAAAAAATTTATTATCAGATTAGAGACAAGCTGTGCAAAGGCCTCGATAAAAAAGCTGTCTTGCCAGATGCCTGTTTGGGCAAATCCTTGATTTGATTAGCTTTTAAATGCTCTTTAGAAAGCCTCCACTGCACAGAACACAATTAGGTTTATATATTTTGTTAAATGGTGAACTAGTGATCCCCTCCATGGATTCACATCCACCGACGCGTCGCCAAGTTTTTAGCATTGGAAACAAATATTAATGTTATCATACTGCAAATAGAAACCATAATTAGAAAGAGGGCCGTTCCTCAATGTGCAGCAGGAGAACAGGGGATGGCTGGTGGAGCCTGGTGAGCAGCTACAGGAGATCAGGCCTGAAGAGCTTTATAAACCATATACAGGGAGAGAGACATTAAAGAGAATGCACAAATAGACCCGGAAAATGAATAAATGCAGCAAAAAAAAACTGTGGCTTCCCACTAAAAGCAAACTTCATTAAGTTCACAACAAGGAGATGTGGAGCTGTGTGGGGGGGGAGGGACTCTCTGGAGAGAGGAGGGGCTTCAAATGCACAGGAAACTGACAGAGCGGAGTCAGATCCCTTCTGGGTTCCAGAGGCTGGAGAATTAGGCCACAGGTGCAGGTGGGGGTGCAGTGGCCTCAAGACCTCAGTGAGGCCTCAGTGAGTGCCCCCCCCCCACCCCCCGGCTCCTACATATACAATAATACAATGATGGCGCTGGACAAAACGTCATCCAGAAGTTGTTTGACATCATCAGATGCTCCTAATGTTGAAAAGCCAACGTCTCGGCCTTTAAAAAATCATCATATGAGTCTTTTATGCTGCTGCAGAGCTTTCAGTGAGCTCAAATTCTTATTTCTCTATAACTCAGACTATTCAAAGTCCCGGCTGTGCTGTAGGTGAAGAGTGATGGTGAGTGAAAGAGAGTCAAAGGGACATTTGTTAGGAGGAAAAGAACCAGGGTCCCCACTGTCGCCTTCAGGAACCGATTCATTCACCGTCTAGAAAAGAACTCCCTCTCAGAACATTGAGTTGACGTTGTGTATTTTTTGAGCATTTGTTGGACGGGGAGTGTACGAGGACTCACACAGGACAGTAAAGTCCCTCCACTCCTCACACAACTCAACGATTCATCACGCCAACAAACTTCTGAGGAGACGTCCACGGCCTTGACATTACTTTGAATCTGTTTTCTTTACCCGTCCCCCTGAGACAGAGTGAGACACCCGGATGTGGAGACTTGTCTTCAAAACAAAAACGAGTCTCAGTCTGTCAGCCACTTACAAACCGGCTGATTTACATCCCTCACAGACTGTTACAGCAAAGCTCGGGTCAAGGTAAAAGTGTAGATAATGAGAAAGTCGTCCAAAACGGTTCATTACAGCGCCCGCAGTCAGACTCTTACATTCACACCGGCCTCACTCAAACCAATTTGACGTGTGAAGGAGAAAATGAATCGGATCCAGAGACAGTTGAGTGTGAAGCTGTCGAATTGGAGCCATCCCAGTTAAAGTAACCCCTGCTGGAGCTGCACAGATGAGCACAGGAGGAAAAAGATACTACAAGCACCTTTTTGTGTTGCTGCTAATTGTATTAAGTGTAATCAGATTGTTTGTCCAGTCTGGGAGGAAGTTTTCTAGACTTAGTGGTAAGTGTGTGTGTTTGTGGGGCAGTGTGAGGGATTAGGGATAAGTGGCTGGGAAACGGGAGAATAACAGGAACAAGGAGGATCAGGGCAACCGTGTGAAAGTAAATCAGAGTCTGTCCATATGCAGTGAAACAGTAAACATGCCAGTGTCCTACTTTAAAGTATTATTGCTTCAAATATGTATCTGTTGATATAAAAAATAAAAATATTAAATTAAGGGCATTAACACAAACAAATAATTAAAAAAAATTGCAATAACTCAAGGAGACAGGCTCTAAAAAGCAATTTAACTATGATTTGTGCTAAGTGCAGATCTTGGATTGTGTGACAGCTGCTAAAAATGAACTTTCCTTTCATTCAAAGTAAACATGAGTGTGAGTCCTGTTGCTCTCCATCCTCATCTTTGCAAATATCGAAGGGAGTAACAGGAGGAAACCCTCTCTGCCCTGTGGGACTGACAGACTGACCACTCAGTCCTCTCGCTGCCTCCTCACTCTGCACGAAAAGCCATTTTCCCTCGAACAGGAGACTTCAGGGGACATCACCGGTCGTCTCCATCCATTCCTCCGAAGCTCTGTCGACGGCAGGATGGTTTGAGAAAAGCTCCCGTGTCCCTCAGGACGGCCGGGAGCAGGATATCCACTGAAGTCTCCTTGGTAACAAAGCTGCAGTTACAGTACACTCCCATTTGCACTTTGTAAAGGTGAAGCTGATTTGGGCCGAAAGATGCAGCTTCAAACCAGAGGAGATCTTTGGGTTTTTCTTTGGCTCCCGTCCATGACCTCGGCTGTAGTTAATTATTGGTATTAAATAAATAATGAGATCTGACATTTGCCTCCATTTAGATGTCTTTGTCAATGCACGTAATCAACCTGTGTCGACCCTGATCAGCGTTGTTATCGTTAAGATCCAACATTTTATTCAGTTTGTCTCATTTTCTCTGGATAAGAAGAAACAGATTTGACTTAACTCAGGTCCAGAGGATGAAGTCTATGCACATTCAATAAGGAGACGTAGCACTTCTCCATCCCGTCCATTATCTACGTCCTCTGCAGGTCGTGAAGCGGCTCGGGGGTAAATCCCAACTGACATTGGACACACAAAGACCAACAATCCTTCACACTCACACCTACAGGCAGCGTCTCCAATTAGCCTGACCCCAATCTGCATGTGTTTGGACAGAGGAGGGGGGGAGGTGGAGAACACACAGACATGTGGAGAACATGCAGACTCCACACAGAGAGGCATCCAGCTGCTAATCAGGTTCCAACCCAGGACGTACACTGGTCCCTCGACATTGGAGATCAATGCTTCCTCTGACACACTGAACGTGAAATGGATAAAAATGATTTGGAATGAGGTAGATGCCACAATTGTTGTGACTTTTTGTGTCTGAATGTGTTGTCTTAAGTGTCACAGTGAGTATAAGAAGCCATTTCCTACATAAACATCTCAGCCCTGCAACATGCTGGGAACCTGTCCAGGGTGAACCCCGCCTCTCGCCCTGTGTCAGCTGAGATTGGCTCCACCCCCGTCTACATGACTCTCAGTGGATAGCTGGTATCAATAAAGGATGGATGGATTCATTAATATCATTTCTCCTCATTTCAAGTCTGTCCACATTGTAATTGGATCTAAAACTGCAATTTAACAACAGAGCTGATGAACAAATATGTGTCCAAAAATAAATTGACGTTTGGAGATTGCTTCAACATGCAAGGTTCATGTACACACACATTTACAGCTGTATTTTCTCTCTTGCTAACAAGACAAGTTTTATCCCACGAAGAAAAAGCTCCCCCCCCCTTTCCTCTGTGGCGTGACCCTTATCTTGCAGCTCCCAGTGTCTCTGTCTCTGCAGCCATGACATCCATAGGTTTTTAATGGGCAGCTTGACGTGTAGCAGGATGACACGGGATTAGGGGACCTGTCAAATGTATTTCATGTTCCCCCGAAGTTGCACAGACTCAACAACTGGGATGTGAACACATATATGATCCAGACCTCCAGATGCATGGAGGCTGCATTTCCCTCCATTATCTAGCTCCTGTAGTCACAGTCACAGTGTGGATGTGCATGCGAGAGGTGGAATCAGGGACTAAATGTCACAACAACACAGAGAAGTGAAGCCTGAAGCTGCCGGGGCTGCGTTCTGTGCTTCTGTTTGATCTCCGCTCATTTTGACCAGGATCCCAAAAACCCCACAGAGGCTGTGATTAGCATATCGCTCGCCAGCGTCTGCACCGCGACGCATCTGCAAGTGTCAGATAAACCGGTGATAGGTATCAACGTCGGCAACTTGTGCGAGGAGATAAGCTCCACTGATGTTGCACTTTCCTACCGGTTGCTCATTGAGGGAGAGATTGTTAAAGAACCCGCCGGACAAACACTTTATTTGCTTCTCGTTCATTTCTCCTCATTCGAACAATGTGTAAAACAGCTGAGGTGCACTGGGCCTGTGAAGTGGCTTCTTTGGTCCGCCACTGATCTGAGGCAAACGTGCACACACAGCAACACGCCCTTGCTTTCAGGAGTTCAAACCTCCCCAGAGAGGACTAATGTTGTTTTTTACTTATCAAGGTGTTTCCGAGGGAGCAGGCGGAGGAGCGCGGTGAGAATGGAGCCATCAGCGAGGCTCCCCAGGGGCCACACTGTAAGCCAACCGAGAAGGGAATCACAAGACTCAGGGCAACAGCCAGGCATTAAAGAGCCTGTTCAACTGAAGTGGCTTTTTGTTGTTGTTGTTGCATTTCTTACAGTAAATAGATTTTTACATTCTTATTTTGATCAGGAGTTTAAGGGCTTGTCGTTCGAAGTTGTGTTGTGACAACATCGCCTGAACGTTAATGGAGCTTAACAACAGGATAACAACAGGACCAGATGGTGACGGAGTGAATATAAATGTCAGGAGTTGAGGGTTACAAATATCAAAATTAATCTTCAAAGACGACACTAAAGAGCGGGCGCACTTTGCAAAAGCAACGTTAGCTGCCGTCAGGTGTCAGGTCAATAAATTGTGATTTTTTTTTAAGAGCCGCTAATTATTCCCCGTAAGTATCTTCACTGGTTCCTCCACAGAAACTGAATTCCTCTCGTTGCTCACTTCAAAACAAAAGACATTAATGTCACTGTAATTATTTTAAAGAGCGTCACTGAAACATGAGCTGAAAAGGGCAAAACACAAAGGAAGAGAAGCTATTAACCGATGTCAGATTACAGCACAATATTCACTCAGTAGAAAGCTTCTTATTAAGGTGGCGTTTTATGCAGAGGTGGCATTTTAATAGAGCAGCACATGTTAACCAAAGGTGAATTATTGAAAATCCACACACATGTGCACACACACACACACACGTGCACAAAGAGCGAGCGACGGGGGCGGAGCCGTGAATCTAGGTCAGGGATTTGACACTCGTCCTGCTGGTGTGTGTTTTTTTCTTTTTTGTGCCTGAATGACATTCAAGTGTGCATGTGGTGATGCATGTGGCTGTGAGGGAGGAGGAGTGACATCTTAATTCCCTCGTCTCAACATTAGGGAGATATCCAGCGCCGAGGTCTAAAAGTCAGGCCGCTAATCCAGGAAGAGCCTGAAGTCGGACTGGGAGACATTTAATAATCAGTTTCCTATTCCCCAGCGTGATTTGAAAACTTATTCACATGTTCTTGTTTTAAATCTCCTCAAACTTTATTACAGATGTAGCTTCACTCACCTGATCAACCAGTTTAAGTGTTTAGTTATCAACTGTACCGTTTTGTACGATGACTGCAGTTCACTTCACAACCAGCGGTGTCGTTAATAACAAAGTGTTTTCTAAACATTACACGTCGTATCTTTAATTGCAATCGCAGGCCGAGGACAGGAGCTTTAAACTCAGCGTGAACCTGGTGTAAGGATCCGTATCAGGAGCAGAGGAATCTACGGGTGATTAATTATCTTTATCATTGGGGGTTTTACACATGTAGCAGAGAGTGGTTGGGTTGGAAGGCGTGAGATAAGAATTGCAGAAAACTATCGATTACGTGGAAACGCTCTTTAGAAAAAATGTAACACCACTCAAGCTACTTTTATTATTTCATTATCAACTTTCCTGGCGCAGTAGTTTTGGTTTAATTTTGGTGACAACCAAACAGACAGGATTGAAAAAGGCTAATCTCCGTCGGTGGCAGAGCTAGGAAAACATATCTTACTTAGCAAGACTCCAAAAATGTTCCTAGAATATTCACAAGCTTGGACTAAACCATCTGTTATGTGTGTGTATATATTATGTTTAAGCAATTTCGAGAGGCTGCAAAAATGAAATGCTGGCAGTGAACACGGCCCAGGCAGCAGCTCCGGTTCCTTGAAAACAGATTTGGCAGAAGAAGAGTTGAATAATTCCGAGGAGACGGAGCCGATGTCAACATATTTACATTATTCTCCTGGTGAGTTGCATTTTCTGTGTTTCTGCACATTCACACATCCAATGTCGTCTCCAATCAGTTAAGTGACGGCGTGAAAAGGTTTTGCACACTTCTTCAACTCAGGAAATAGAAAAGCTGAAAATGTGTTGATTGGGAAAAGAAGCACCGAAAGGGCGGCAGGCTAATGGTGTGTGGGAGGTTCTATTCAGACTCTGGAAAAGCTGTGGCTATGACGGTGTTCTTCATGTGGAGGATGGAGCGACCTTCCTGTAAACATAAAGGATCGGGGGGGGTCAAGGGAGTGAGGGAGTGGGTTAATTGGCTTGAAACCCTAATTGTGTGGATTCAACAGAAAAGAAAAACTCAAGGACACACGTACAATCATTTAGATGTTTACTGGTTTTCTACCGTGTTCTTAAAATGATAGAAAAACATGTCACTGGAGGAATTTCTTTTTTCTATATGTGATAATTAATACATTTTTAACTGCACAGTTTGATATGAGGGAACACGCTCTGTTTCTTTGAGAGAGAGGGAAAAGACATATTCGCATATTTCCCTGCAAGATGGAGAGAGGCCGAGGGGACGGGGGAGTGGGGGGTGGGGGAGCAGGGGAATAAAGTGGGAGACACAAAAACTACCTCGAGTGCTCAGCGGAGTCCACAAGTGTCAGCCACTTTTCCTAAATCACATGCAAATGTATGCGCGGAGGCACTGGAAAAATTGTAAATATGAATATTCTGCCTCGTAATACTCCCGAGTTCAAGTCTTCTACGGAAGCGCAGATAACAAATTAAATACCTGCACATCACGATTCCTCTCGGTGAGGAACAGAAGCAGATCCACGGCTCTCACTTCGATCATTGTCTCAGCCTCAATGAAGCTAATGTGTGAAACAGCCTCTGCAGAGAGTCGCTGGAACAAGGACACGGGAGGAGCAGCTCGGAGGGATATTAGATTCAGTTTGTCTTTTATTCATTCTGCAACTCGTGTAGAATTATGTGCATGTTTTTGTGAATGGAAGAAGTGTACTTGTTGCAGTCAAGGCTGTTTACAGCTGAATTACAGAACCACGGACAGCGACAGAACATCTGCCAGAACAAAAGGAGAACAAAAAGATTTAGAAGATTTTTAATTTAACTTGTTGGTAATTCTTCCACAGTGGAGATGTCCAGACGCAGTGAGGGAGGTTTCTATGTGTGTTTATGGAAATGTTTTACAGCTGTTCTCCTTTTTCTAAAACTTTGGAACCACCTTCCTCTTTCTGTCACATCTGGGGAACCTGTGATTTTGTTTAAACATAATTTTAAAAGGCTGCTCTATAGAAACAAGAATTTATGATGCCCCACATTTGACTTAAATTATTGTTTATTTCGGTTGCAAACGCTTAAAGTGTAAAGTTTAGGCTGACGTACCGAATTCACCCAATGACTTGAGTAGCTTTGTGTTTTAAAAAGTGCTTTACAATTATATTGTTCATTGATATTTTTTTTAAACCCAGTGAAACTGTTGTCACAATGTGTTTGTATTGGGACTATTTGCAAAGTTCCAATTAGGCTAAAAGCAACTTGTTTGTTTAAGCCCAGTGCTGCAATGACAATGAGTGTTTAAGCAGCAGTGAAGCAGTGTGTGTGAGTGTGTGCGTGTGCGTGTGCGTGTGTGTGTGTGTGTGTGTGTGTGTGTGTGTGTCTGTGTGTGGTGGCAGAGTGGTAATGGGGGAGAGGAAGAAAAAGTCAGACAACTTAATTAAAACAATGTTGATTACTTTGTCAAATGATGGCAATTTGAAAGGCTGAAGGAGGACGGGAAGTGAAGGGAGATATAAGAGGCTTAGAACTCGGCTGATTTTCATTATTGTGTTAGTTCTCCATGAGAAAACAGATAGCACACAGAAAATCTCCACCTCCCTGTGCTAATTAGTGTTATTCTAGAACGTGTGTAACACAGGGATGAGATACATGACAACTTTCTAAAAACTCAGGATTTCAAATCGTGAGGTTGGAATCATACGATGATGACCTCCCGGACCTAATTGTTGGAATTGAAAACACTAAAGATAAACCAGTCAAAAGAAGGTTAACCTTGGAGTTACGTATAGAGCAGCTTCCGAGGGGACAATAGAGCGGCTCGGTGCGTGAGTTCTCCATTTCCTGCACACACACACAAGCAACATAACCCTGCAGCATTTTCCGAGCATGTCAAAGACCCGGAGAGGTTAATTATTTGGTGCATGATCTGTTTATTTATTAAACTCAGACCACGTTTCCCCCAACCGCTCTTATCTATTCCTCAGGAAGCGAGCTGAATCCTAATAAAGCTCATTCCTCTGCAGCTCCGCTATTAAAAAGTGCTGCAGCAGGTTCGGGAAGGAGATATCAGGAGTGTGTGTGTGTGTGTCTGTGACGACGTCAGGCAGCCATCTTCTGTCACCGAGTGAAACTTCAGACGAGCGCTGAGCCGACGCTGTTCTCCTGAAAACTCGACTGTTGGTAAATATCTCAACTTGTGAGGACGCTTAAAGGAAAATAAGATATGATCACTTTGCTTTTATTGAAGATTTAAAAGCTGTGAGTTTGTAACAGGGATGTTTGGTGTGTAGGTGACTAACATCCACTGACTGGATGCACTGAGAGGAAAATGAGAGTTTCCACTGTTATTGTTCATTTTTCATTATTATGGTGAGCAGAAAAAAACTTAAAAAAAACGGAAAAATACAAGCAAACCATTCCGGAGCCGTGAGATGGGATTTCACGGGTCGTGTAATATCAGGGCCGAGCTTCCAGAGGGAATTACGTTCATATTGAATGATTCTGCAGCTCACAATTTAATGTTTAACGTTCATTACCACGGCAGGAAGCAGTACAACCGTTCATTAACTAGCTGGGAAATTAAAGGTGTTAGGGTCAGGCAAGTGAACAGGTATAAAAGCACGCCCCCGTTTCGTGCCGACGGCCGGCGTCTGTGTTCCATCAAATAACCATAATCACTGTTACCAGGACAACAGAAGCACAATTAGCTATTTAAAGGGGGGGGGGTGGTCTACTTTAACACATCACCTCTGCAACTTGATGTTTCATCCACCTGCCTCTCTGCTCACCTGCCGCAGGGACGACAATCCCTGACCGATGTCACAGCGCCGCCAGGGAGCTTCTTCAATCCCCACCCCCCCCTCCTCCTCTTCCTCCACCTCCCCTTCCTCCTCCACCGCTGTTCACACACGTGAGGAGCTACTCCATCTTCTCTGATGCAATATCAATTAATCATGCTCTCTGCCATGGAGACAATCTCATGTCACCTTGTCTCTCCAGCATCATAATGGTGAAGTGGAGAGTGGCGCTGTCACCAACACTCGTACAGCTCTATATACTGAGAGTGCTTCTATATGTATTATATATATATATATATATATATATATATATATATATATATATATGTATGTATGTACACAGGGAGGATGCTGCAGTATCTCATATTTATCCTGTAAAGACAGAGATGTCTCTTCACGGTAGCAAAAGAACACAATAAAATCAACATTCTTGTCTCAGTATCACCTCGTTGTTTAGGATTTATGTTTATTTATGTAAATCACAAAGTCTACACATGTTTGTACTTTCCTAGAAGCATAAACCACCGCCAAAGCCCAATGGTCCCTGAATGTCACCCAGTTCCTGTTGCAACATAACAAAACACTTGTTACTTTAAAAAAACTGCTTAAACGTTAAGATATTAAGGTAAGATTTTACTATTTAAGAGCCATCAGGGTTTAAAATTGTCAATTCCATCAATGAACTACTCCAACAAGGCCAAACAGTTTCTTTATAAATCATTCAGATCTGCATCAAAATGTTAGAGATTCATTTTAAGCCCATACACGTCCCATCTCTCCACTAATCCTGCAAACCTTTCTATAGGAAGACAAACACACACAGGGGTGAAATCACAACCTCTTTGTGCGTCACATAAACTAATTGCATCTGCTTCTTATTGCAGATGACAACACCTACGTTGAAATGTTATTTCACTGGAGAGAGAACACAATTATAAAGAGGATAATAATAAAAATAATGGACAAATTGAAGTAAAAGCTGCTTTTAACAAATAAGCTGATAAGTCAACAGGGATATTTGTTTTTTTATTCTTGAGGCACTGAAGAGTTGAACTTGACACGTGTAGCGGGAGGCGAGCAAACCACAGGAATATGTTTTATGTTTGATCTACAAAGTGCTTCAGCGTTAAGAGAGTTGTGTTTAACACCTTCATTTATAAAGGCGAGCGTGGGGGAGCTATTAGGCTCGTCTTGTATTTGACTTTGTGAGGAGCAGGACATTTAACAACGCATGGGAGCCCCAGCAGGTGCCAGAGTGATTATTCCACTGCCCCGTTTAACCGCAAGCCGCATTTCTCACGTTAACACACACACACACACAGACACACACACAGAGACAGCGTGTACGCAAAGAGAGGCGACAGACCAGCCCACCCACGTTCAAGTTTGGTGTGATAAGATATTCTGCATGACGGCTGTGGGTATACGGAGCGGAGAAAGAGTCGTCTAGGGGATCGGCTAAATCTATCCTGCTATAGGCACAGAGCACATAATAAATCCGATTGGCTTTAAACAGCGAGATTCAAAAACCTCCGCCTGCAGCTACTTCAACTCCAATTTTTGGCTCAAACCCTGCAGAAGCAACTAAAGGCACTTTGGTCCAAATGTTGTCTCCAGAGGCCGAGTTGAAACATTGCTTGTAGGAGCAGTAGAAACACTTTCCTGGATGATTTCTACACTGTTTGAAATGAAGGTGTGATATTCAGTTCCAATCCCCCCAGTTGGTCTATAGGAGCCATTTATCAGCAGCTATACAGAGAAGATGTACATGTTTGTACATATTTCACGTTAAAAATAATGTTTTCCTAATTTAAGTTGTTTATTATTGTGTTTTCTTTATAATTTTAGTTATTTAATTCTTAAACTATAAAAGAAAAAGTCTCACTTGATGTATACTGGTCAATATATAATGTATCAGGTTGGCAGTGAGAAATACACACAAGCAGCACTTCAATACAAACTAGACCAAAAAAAGTAATAACTATATTGACTTTATATCAATATTAACACTATGTAGTGTCATTATATGGCCTTTACTAGTTACTGTACATTTGATTTGTTTATAAGTATCAGTATAAATACACAACAACACCTGTTACATCCTGAAAACTTGACACTCAGTCACTCAGTTAGCTGCTGTAAACACACATCCATCCTTTATCTCTACCAGCATGTATCTGTGTTCAGGGACAGGTCACCATAGAGAACCACAGGGCCAACGCACACACACACACACACACACACACAACCATTCACACTCACACTCACACCTACAGACCGTCTCCAATTAACCCTCAGACTCAGTACCTGGAGAAAACCCACGCACACACTGGGAAAACATGCAAACTCCACACGGGAGGACGAGGAGAACACGCACCACTCTGCTCCTCCGTGTGATTTATCAAAATGCAAAGGAGATGGTGGAGTCAGCGAGTAGCAGCAAGGCTAAGCTCCAGATTCTAAACACTGTTTTCAGATGTGGGCACTTGGAACATGTACAAACACTTAGGTACAGAGGCTGAAAGACGACCAGGTCCAACGAGGAGGCTTTAAAACCAGCAGGAGGATTAGAAACCAGTGAGTGCAGATGTGTGGAATCAGCGTGTCATCTGTTTTCTTGGCATTCTGGTCAATTAAGGCTAAAGTCTCTCTTCTGTTCAGTCTGGGCGACGTCTTGATTATCGAACGTCTGCAACACGACGCTTTGTCGCTTCCAAGTCTCTCCCGACAACAAAACCTTTCACTTTGTGATTCCACGTCTGAAGTCGTACGCTCGGCAGCTTTTGTGCAATTCCTGCAGTTCCCTTCTTCCTGAGATATTTCCAGCTGCACGCCGGATGTCTTCCTGTCATCTGCTCTTACTCACGCATCCGCTGAGTAAGAAAAAAGGGGAGATATCTAAACGGCAGCCACTTTTCTCGATGGCCTCGTTTGATTGATAAAAATAATTTAACCGAGGCGAGAAGAGCCAATAAATAAGACGAGCAGAGAGGTGTGATTGGAAGAGCGGCAAAGGCTCAATTGTTTTTTTTAATCTGGCGGTGATGAGCGAGGTCACCGCCTGTGATTAAAGTGTGGGAGGCTGTCACTGATGCACAGCTGCTCGGGTTTTTCCTGTTGCCACCTTGATGAGATGAAGGGCCCAGGAGCTGGCGGAATGGAGAGGCCCCCCCTGCATCTTCATCCCTGGCATTGTGGCTGATCTACCTAACAAGCGACAGGTGGAGAGAGAGATTAGAGAGTGAGGAGCCGCCACCACCTACACAACCCCCGAGTCGTCTGAGTCACCGAGGATTGTGAGGCGGACGGCTGAGGAGGGGAAAACGAGCCGGAGCCGAGAAGAGAGGCTGAGTAAACACGCCGGTGGTTCGAGGCCGTGCAACGTGTTCCCCACTGAGCTCCTGTTTACACGTATAATGAGTGCGATACGGACATGCACACATTCCAAAGACGCTCACCCACGTGCTAACAAGACGCACACTCTTTCAGAAAAACACACACACACACACACACACACACACACACACACACACATCCAATTAGGCAGGCGAGCTGGAGATAGGCCTGCTTTAAAAGCTCACAATCAGAGGAGCCTGAGTTAATTAAGACTCCTACATACTGTATTTTCTGATGGTTTCTTCATCTAGTTCGACGATTCTCCCCCCCCCCGGCTGCACCGAGCATCCCAGCTCACCGGGGACCTCGCAACAACGTGCAACACCGACCACATCAACCTCACACTCCTCGGAGGAGGAGTCGTGATGAGCTGCAGTTTGAGAAGCTCCATCTTCCAGTTAATGCTTCGGTTCGTTTTTTTTATATATATATTTTAAAAGCATGTTCATCTCAAAGAAAACCTATGGACACCTTGTGTGAATTATTCATAAAATTGCCTGTTTAGACTTTCAGATGAACACAGCACCACGGGGCTGCACGGCCACAGAGAGAGGGGTAAACCTGAGTGCTGAGGAAGACCCTGAGCTGTGGAGGTGCGCTCCAGTCAAGATGCTAATTGGTCTCTTCAAACTCATTCCTCTGCTTGAGATCTGATTAGGAAGAATAAATAATCTTTGGTCTCGGACTTCTGTTGGTTTGCTCGTCCATTCATTCTCTCTCTCTCACACACACACACACAGACACACACACACACACACACACACACACACACACACACACACAGACACGGGAGTGATCTCCAGAGATGAGAATAAAAGCAACAACCCAGCTTGGCTTCAACACCATCATTTGCTCAGAGCCCCTGAATGAGAATGCAAGCGGCTGTTTGACAGACACAACTGAACGAGTGGTGACGTGACACCCGGCAAAATGTTTCCTCAGCTCAGGTGCAGACTGTCAATAAAAAAAGAAAGACCGAAGTGGAATAACATTTATTCTACTGGAACTGAAATCTGCACAAATAAATAAGCTTAAAAAACATTGATAGTGGAAAATGGACGAGCCTGAGCTACATCCTATTAATTCTGTTTTGTCGGCAACATGGAGACGCACAGTTGTATAAGAAGAACTACAACAACATATGATACAACACAAATACTCTTTGGTCGAGTGCAATGTCGTCTCAAGGGTGTGAGGGTACAATAAAAACAACTTCATAAGCTGTAATAGCCTCAGATAAACTACAATGAAAAGGTGTGTAAAGTATAAAAGCTTCGGTAAACATGTTAAAACGAGTCTTTATATTCAAGAAGAAAGCCACGGATGTCCCGTGTGAATAAACAATGATTTCCCTGTAAACTTCCTGACGATGGATCAAAGCCGACGGAATCAATAAACTTCAAAGGCAAATCAGTTTCTTCCATGATGTTACGCAACAAATGCTTTTGATAAAATTATATATAAGGAAACTCCAACGTTGGAATTTCTCCCAGAGTCGTGACGAGTTTAAATACGAATCATCCAGGTCCGGTATCTTTGGGAGTTTTAAATCAAAAAACTGGACTTCTCAAACCACCTGTGGAGGCAGCGTCAGACTTATTAACAATAACAGAATTCATATGCAAATATCAGGTCGAAAAAAACAAGGTGGAAAAGTGCAAATTGAAAAAGTCCCGACTACAAATGACTCCAATGAGTCCCGGTTCACTTTGTTAGAAGTTGAGTGATAGCAAAGTATAAAAAAGAAAAACTGCGTGATTACTTTTTCTTCCCACTTCAGCTTTGGGGAACATTAGTATCAGAGCAATTATGAACATGAGCACTTAAAGGTGACAGGCTTCACGAATGAAAGGAACCAGACCTGAGTTCAGGATAAGAGCGCGTGTTATTAGGTTCGAGACCCTGAACCCTTTTACTGGAGCTTCACCCAAACCACAGGACCTTTCAAATGGATTTGTCCAGAAAATCGCTCAAAAGCATGCAATTTTGTTTTATAACTTGCAGAAAATAGTTTTTGTATTTATAATAACCTGAATACTGGAGGTAACAGGGACTTCAGTGCAGCTAATGCTAACAAATCACCGCTGTGTCTTACAACGGCAATGTCATGTTACATTATGTGATTACAGAATTGGTTTCCTCTGAACTCATCATTGATTAAATAACAAATAATTATGATATCATTACACACAGATGAGATCGCATTAATTTATGTTTGTCTGTGCACTGACACACACACACATGGACACACACACACACACACACAGACACACACAGAGCCTCCACGGGATGAGGTTCCTGTCTCATCTTCTATCTTGAACCTCTGAGGCCGGGGCGGAGACATGAGTCTTATGAAACAATAAGATGTTGGGAGGTTTGGAACAACAATGTGTGTGTGTGTGTGTTGTTGAGATATGGAAATCTGGGGATGCAGGAACACACATTAAGTACAATGAAGTGTAAAAAGTACAGATTCCAGTATAACCACTGTAGCAGTGAGGCTCTAAAGGGAGTGGATGGACTGGTTAGTTGGTCAGTGCACCACTTCGGTCCAAGCTGGAATATTATGTCTTGTCTGGTCGTGTTTACATAAAATCTGGCTCATTAATTTCCAGGATAAACTGTAATATTGTTGGTGATTCACTGACTTTCCATCTAAAATGTGCCTTCGGCCTCAGAGCAGCTTCACACAGCTGTATTCTCTTTATCTAATGGAGCCTGACCAATAGGAATGGATGGGGCCCTGTGGCAAAACAGATATGTAGGAGGAAATCACTGAATTAAAATATATACATTAAAAATAATCTTCAATAATTCCAAAGATATGGTTTTCTAACCTGTTGTCTGTCCCTGTCTATTTGCCTGCTTGTCTGCATGTCACTGTTCTCATCAATTACAGCTGCTTCACTGCCTCGACCTGCCTCCGCCTCAATTCTCTCTACCTCTGCCTTTAATGATTCAAGTTACTCTGTCAAAAGTTTCAGTAATTTTACGTTAAACTCTTATGGTTAAACTAAAAATCACAACTCCTTTTACTGAATCTCTGCATGGTGGGAGAAAACACTGTAAACACGTCCACATCCTTTGACCCGTGCAGAGTCCTTTGAGTTTGCCTCTATAGGAAGTAGAGAAAGTTCACAGCGTGGCTGATGGAGCATAAACTTCTGAACCTCTCACAGATTTAGTGAAAGTGTCCTTGACATTTCTGTCTTCCCCCCCCCCTCCCCCCCTCCTGCATCCTTCTTTATGTACAGTAAAAACATCACGATGAAGGATGAGAGTTTCCACAGAAACTCGACCGGTACGGACTCGCAGTCCGTTTCTCTCTCCTGAATCTACGGGAGGTTATTTTTAACCGGCCTCAGACGGTTGTACACACCTCCAGTCAGACAGCCGGAGTCGGGGGAATCACTAAACTATGTTCTCGTGCTTCGAAACTGTCAATTTGTTCGAGACAGTTTTCTTATTCGGGCCGTAAGAGGACGAGGACCAGTTTCCCCTCGGCCACACGGCCCCGACTGGGTCGAGATGTTTGGATTAAAGTCTGATTTGTGGGTTTAGATCTATGTTCAGGGCCACAGAGGTTCAACAGTTTCATCAGCTGGTCGGATCCACAATGTTGCCGATGAAAACTACAAATAAAAAAGTTCATAATGTCGTATAT
The DNA here is from genome assembly GCA_038501795.1 of Pseudopleuronectes americanus. Classification (NCBI taxonomy): domain Eukaryota; kingdom Metazoa; phylum Chordata; class Actinopteri; order Pleuronectiformes; family Pleuronectidae; genus Pseudopleuronectes; species Pseudopleuronectes americanus. Next base: position 19,150,948 of record CM076728.1, on the reverse strand, counting down.
GTATTTTTTGTAGAACTTGTTTCACGCAGGGACCCAGCGCAGTTCATTGAAACACGTGACGCTCAAATCGATTTGCAGACAGAAGCAATGTTTTTTTAATCCATTTTCTCCGCATAGACGACCATTAAATTAAACATCAGCTGTAACAAAACGTTGCCATGACGACAGTGGTGTAGAAATATTAATTGGGCCGACGCAAGAGGATGTAGAACCGTAACATGCAGAGTCGACAGGGAAAGAACACGTTGGGCGGATCTTTGTCGACAATACATTATCCATAAAGTATTATTTTTGATAATTTGACCTACAAGGACGTTTCCAGCTGATCTGTGTCATGGCAACAACATTCATAGAAACAATTCCTCTTTAGCAAATTGTCTAAATCACAATGTTTGCTTTGTTGCTGCAGTGGTTTATATCCTGCTAATCCTTAGGTCCCCAGCAACAGTTCCTGAGAATAGCAAATTAAAAAGCACACAAGGCAAACAGATGAATTTATAGTAAGATGTGATATCTATGAAACCCTGATTGTTGTGTAGCAAATACACAACATAACTTTTTCCCCTCATGCAGCAAAGAGCAGCAAAAGTCCACGTTTGCATATTTTAAAACCCACGACTGTGTCAGTTTATTTATGAATGTTCCTTGGTGCTGACTCTGTGTGAGTTGAGCGTCGGGCCGAGGGTCCAACCTGATAAACAGAAGCTCACTTCTCTTCTTCACTCGTTGCATTAACAGTATTTACTGCAGCGGCTGAGACGTGGAGCAGCGCCGTCGTGTTAAATGATACATCGATGCTCTCCTTGGAGATTTCCCCGGCTAACTGCTGCTACTAAGTGCTAAATAAAAGGATAATGAAATTGTGTTTTATGAGGGTTATATCGCTAACGGCTCCTTGGCACACGCAGATTTCACCCTGTGACTATATTTGTCTTTATGCTGATAGAAACATGGTTGATGCCATTTCCTGTAGTGCAGGACATCACGCCTTTCTTCCACGCTACGTTTTCTGGAAACAAAAGCCCTTCATTGATGTTTGGTTTTAATAAAGAGGGAGAAATTTAATGTCCGTGAGCGGCAGGAGAAAACCGTTCCTGTTCAAACAAAGCTACGAGCAACACGCAGAGAAAAAATGAATTACAGAGAGTGGGAAAAAAATAAATACATACAGTATGCAGTGCATGATATTCAATCTAATTGGAAATAAATACGGTCGACACGCTGCTAAATTCACACATTATAAAATGCATCTGCACATTAAATTAAAGTCGAAGGAAGCAACTGTTTATCTACACATTCAGCAGACGCTCAATTTCTGTCAGTCGCTCTGAGGCAATATCGCAATCAAAAACAAGAAAAGCAAGTTCAAACAACAATCCTGGTTATTTCTGAGTGACCTTGCAACTTCATCGAACGCAACTTTTCCACAAATTCGACTAATCGTTCCTGTCGTTTCACTTTTCATCGCAATCTCTACATGCAAAACACTGAGACGTGCACGTGAGGTGTTTGTCAACAAACCTGTAGAAATGTGTGACACCAACATCTCACATTCACAGATTGAAAATACTGTTAACACCAAATAAGACAACTTTCTAGGTTGCTACCTTGTTATGGCGAAACACGGAAATACTCATGAAGTGGTAACATGTTGACAACAGACTAGAAAATCCCCTACTGTTTATACTTTATACACAAAAAAAGCAATTTTAATTTGCTTCTGTGGATTACTTGCAAAAAAGATCTAAAAACATTGCAGCTTGCATCACGTTCAAAAAATGTATTCAATTAAATCAAAATATAAAGCCAGCAATCCCTAAAAAGGTCTGGAGGTTCAAGTCTTATGGTTCATCACTATACGCCACTGTGTCAGTCACTTTGCCGTTTTTGGAAATAACTCTAATGAACAACAACCTTGCATAAACCTCAGATATTTACATCTGGACGAACATCAAACCTCTGTCTGTGTTCTTTGTTCTGTTGGATGCAGTTGAAAGCTACAGGTTCTTCCCGGGCCTCGTTCCTCACAGCGTCTGTGTCACTGGGTTCGGTTGCACCAGCGCGTCGTGGGCTTCAAACGAGGAAAAATCCATCCAGTCGCATTAAACATACAAAAATCAAAAACAAATATACAGAGAACTCGGTCTGAGGCGCCGAGTTATGCAGCTGGAAATGTCAAGGAAGAGAGGAAACACACGGGATGAGCGATGACACACGGGGTTCAAGTGAAATCAGAGGGAAGCCGGGCTGATATGTCACCGTCAGTTCCCCTGAGGTCGTCTGGACTGAAATTGACAGAAGTTGTGTTTACTTTTTTTTATTAAATATATTTCTCAATCTCCCTAATACTGTCTCGTTTCGTGGGTTTATCCATATGAGGCAAATATAACTCACAACTCCTGTGATCGATCGATATCTTCATTAAACGCTACAAGCTCGGATTAATCACTTAGCAATGCATGACTGGAAACCTTCCTTCTTAACTGCTGCTGCAGAAACGACACGTCCCAGGTACCTGGAGGAGACGTGTGGGGATTTCTATCAAGCAAAAGGCTTGAAATGAAAAGACGTCCGTCCCGTTCTGCAGCAAAATCATGCGGTGCACTTAGGATGATTATATTCCACCGACTGTCTGGCCCGTAGATGCATCGAATGTGACTGTGCATATATTTCTGTGCAGCAATGACATGCAAGAGAGCAGAAGGGAGAGAGAGAGAGAGAGGGGGGGAGAGAGAAGCAGAGGGAAAAGATAATATTGCACAACGCGAGCCCCACAGAGATGTAATGATAATAACGATAACATGATTTATGGTCTTTGTCTTCCTCTGGCTTGTCACAGCAGATTTCCCCTCGTGCAACTCCACTATTTCCTTGGGAGCCGGCTGCATCACCAGTGGACAACCTGAACCTGAACCTACAGCCTGAGCCTCGACAACTCCAGTAACACAACTCCACTTGGAAACACTGGAAGAGAAATAACGAGAAGTCTAAACTGCAGTTTGTGTCTTTCCTTTACATCCCGATCAGGCCGTGAATGACAGCCGGTTAGAACCCGGAGCCACTTTCTGCACTTCCATGTAAAAAAAAACAAAAAACACCACACCTGCATTCTATAGGTGTCGCAAATGCTGCCGTTTCTAATGATCCACACAACACAACCGGGGCAGGGAGGGAGTCACACGTATGAACACACTGTTCCAAACATGCTTACTGTCCTATTTCCGTCGATGGCGCGTGGCAGAGGCTTTGAGCTCCGTGCCAGTGAAGCGGTATTTTTTTATTTTTCACACACTTTCACTTTCCCTTCTTGCCTGAGGCTGGTTGGTACGTTGGTGACTTGCCGAGGAACCTGTCGGTGCCAAAAGCCGGAGACAGACGGAGGGAAGTTGAGGTAGAGGAGATGTATCTGTCGGTTTGCATAGAGTCGGTAAGAGAGAGAGAGAGAGAAACATTGATGTGGAAGATAATGCACGTTTCCACATGTGCCGCCAACCGGCATCAGGTCAGTGCCGGCATCGATCCGGTGATAAACGAGGGTTTGCCCCGTCGAGTCAATGCAAATTAGTACAAAGTGAGCAAATGCAATTCTATGGATTAGGACTGGTAACTCACAGTCGAGCACAAACCACTACCAAGGCCCAACAGGCTCCTTAAACTGCACCGAATTGCAAACACTCACATATGTCAGTCGCCTAATATGCCAGATTTTTCCTGGATTTGACCCTTTGTCCAAGAACACTTAATGTCTTGGTATCTTCGGAAGTTTGGAAGATACCATGACCTGGAGGACTGAGAATCTTCCCAGACAAAATGTCACGGCTTCTTTCTTCACCCAAGTCTGTTTTCAGATATCTGCTGGGTAGATGTTTGTGTATTCCTGCTGGTAAACAAACCAACAAACACATGGGAGAAAAACACAACCTTGCTGGCGGAGGTAGAAAACAAAAAAAACACAAAATCTAGTCACGGTAGCACTTTGCATCACGGTTCCGACAAAACAAGCATGAACACACCTTCAGATTTAGAACTGGTCTTCCACCATTTATTTTCCAAATCCACTGACGCCCTCCTGGGTACGGTGGGTGAGTGTGACGTGTTGTGGTGTTTGCTCCTTTGTGTGTGTATGTGTGTGTGTGTTTGTGTGTGTGTGCGAAACTGCTGACTTTGCCGGAAACCGCAAGAGCCTGAAGCGTCTCTGTTACGGGCACGCCGGCTCAATGCATCACCTTAATCACTCGCGCCTCACATTTCAGCCGCATGAAACCTTCAGCTGGGTTGACAGCAACAGGATGCACGCTCGCTCAATCCCTCCTCCATCACCACAACCAACAGAGAGTCAAGAAAGTGCTTACCTAGGAGAGAGAGAGAGAGAGAGGAGGGAGGGAGGGTTATTCAAATAGAATCATTGCATTTGGCATCGTCACATTTTTTCACTTAGCTTTTGTTTTATAGAAATGATATGAGGCGGAGGCAGAAGGTGTCTGCAGGACTTAAAATATCTGCCAACATAAATCCAGTTACACAAACACACGTGTCAATGTCTGACATCCAAAAAAATGTGAGTGCAGAAATACGAATGCAGCCAAAAAACTTAATATTTTGAAGAACATATGAAAATTCTCCTTGATATGATGAAAAGCTTCAGCAACAAGAGCTAAATCAATGTGTGTTTCATTGTGTGAATCCCAGACGTCCTCTTTAATACTATCTACACAATAAATAGTACGGTATAAAGATATGATGCAGTATATTATAAAGTCTGTGTCACAAAAATGAAATTTCAAAATGGTCATAGGAGCGACAGATGTGCAGAAGAAGCCATGTCGCCGCTTTATTAACAGCACTGAGATTTGGAATCTCATTATTCTTCTGCAGGGAATAATATTCTCTCTGCAGAACATTATACAAAACCTCATGAACCATGAGGCAGAAACACATCAGATCTTCTTCTCTGATCTTATTTAGTCTTAAATCTACATTTCTCAGGTACTTGTAAGAGATTCTGTGAAGATTTTAGGAATATTCTTATTATCTATTTTATTAAGGACTATAATAGGTTTGCGGGGACGGGGGGCCGAACATAGAGGGGAGACCTGAGTAAAAGAAAATAATATGCAGCTGCAGAAATAATGAAGTTGAAGAGACCACGATGTAAAAAAGACAGAAACGTGAAATATTGTATTATTGAGAAATAACTCGATTGTAATTCAAAAAAACCTCATGGTGCTATTTTCATATTCAAACGAGAAATAAAAGTAGAATCTCAAACTTTGCCGTTTGATGGCTTCTTTCACATCGAAACTTTCAAGGAGACGAATCCAAAGAGTCACTTATTCTCCGTGATAAACGCACACTCTGGTCAGAGCAGCGGCAGACTCACACTCTGGCATCAACGCAGCATTTAAAACAACTCTGGTCCGCAAACCCACACACGTGACTCCCCGTGTGGATCTGAACCCGTGAACCTGATATTTGTGAAAAGCCGTGATTTTCCCCGAGGCTTAGGTGTTCAAAGCCAAAACATCACTTCAAAGCCCGAGTAAAGAGCAGTGGCCTCCACGTAGGAGCTGTGAAAGTGCTGCAGAGCAAACTCGGCCAAAACTTTAGAAAAGGCAACGCAATTACTGCGGCTTTGACTTTATTGACGGCAGGCGTGAAGAATTTAGATTAAAATGCAACTTTATCTTCAAAGATCAGCGTTTCAGAGGTTGTGTTTCAATACCTCGCAATGTGTTTCATATTAAATCAGGTTCTCTAGAATCATAAAACGATATTTGATGACAGGAAAGTTGGTGAAGTCATTGAAAACGACTCATCGAGGTTTCACAGTTTGATTGAAACGTTTTAACTGATCCTCGTGTAATTTCCACGCAACAAGGAACCCGTGCAATAAATTGTGTGTTTGTGAAACCTCCTTCAGATGTTGATGCAGCCCCGTGGTCGTGGGCAGGAGGTGGAGACTGAAGGTTGTGGTGCTGTTGCATCAGACTAGAGGTTTTTTTTTGTTTCTTTATGTATTTGCTCTTTCATGTACGATAAAAAGAAGCTAAAGAAAACACACCTTTCAAAGTAAAACCGCCAGGAGCACGAACGAGGACCAGAGTCAAGAAGTAAATTACTGTTAGAGTTTACACACAGAGCGAAGCTACAGCCTTTTTACAAATGTTAATTATAGATATTGGATGTTGCTTATAAACATCACATATCATATAATGTGCATAACCAATATAGACACTGAACAAAGCCTAAACTATTTTATATTAAGTAGTAATGCTTTATCATAAATACACTTAAATGTTGTTTTCTTACAACAAAGATATCAGGATTGAAGATGGTGTTTTGATTATGCGATAATAACCTCAATGCTCTGTGCATTAAACAATTTTTATTTATAACAATTTGTACATATATGAGTTTAATTCAAGCCTAGAGGACGTAAAGCTCTTATACGTGTTGTCTCATGAGCTAAATCCAGTATCTGTTTATATTATTCATCCCTCATACGTCACTTATAATCGACTTAGAAAAAAAGGCTATTTACGTCAAAGCCTATAAGTAAGTGATTAGTGGAGAAGTATTTATATATATGCGTCTAAATATGTGCCATGGGAATATAACACAGACAAGGGGAATAATGAAGAGAGGCAGCTAGAATTGCATATGAGGACCACTTATGTAGAAAGTCATGGAAATGAGGCTGAGATGTTTCAGTGGAGCTGTGCATACAATAGACTTTATCACTGGGTTTCATTTATTCAAAAAGGCTGCAGAGTTTTCTCCTGAATCAAGAGTGACGAACGAGACGGAGGCAGAAACAGGAAGGTCCGGGAGCGAGCTGCTTCTCCTCCACTATGTGCTCTGAGTCTGGAGTTTTAAGCTTGAGGAGCTGCCTGCAGGTAACTTTTAAAATCAGTCACGACTTTGGGATGTTTTGGGTTTCTAAGGAAACTAATTGGCAAAGAGACAAAAGAGAGTTGAGACGGTTAAACGGGAAGAGATCAGCTTTAAAAGGGACAAACGAGGCAGGTGGAAGTGAGAGGAAATGCACAGAGGGTGATAGATGACAGATTAACTACTGTTGTGTCTAAGGACGGGGACTAAACTGTGTGAGCTGAGTGTGTGTGTGTGTCGGGTAAAATATGCTAATTTGCAAGTGGAACTTTTACTTATCAGATTATTGGCGTGCCAGATTTCCACAGGATTAATAACAACCTCCGCTGCGGTGTTATCAAATCTCAGGTGGAGCCCAGGCAGCGCGAGTCCTATGCAAATCAGACTTCAGGGAAAACCCTGAATGATATTGCCTTCGGGGGGTGGGGGGGGGGAATGAACACATCAGGCTGTCTTTCAAAGAAACAATCTCGAGAAGGATTTGGATGACAGAACACCGGTCCTGATTAGACCTGACGTGAGGCTAGCCAATTAAAGATCACTTCCATCTGCCCTTTTCCTCCGTGCACGCCTCGCACTCCGCTCCCTTAAGGTGGCACCGCCTCCGTCACAAACGATTTGCAGGGAGTGGGGGGGGGAAACCTGTTAAGAAAAATGACTGGGAGATTTATTTCTAAAGTGTAAGCAAGCCCATTAACTGAAGCCCGAACCTCCTCCTTGAGCCAGAAGTTGGCTGTCCAAATGTTAATTTGCTGAACAGCCTGCAGATGATGCAGAACATGGCTTTCACCTTCTCCTGCCATACATAATTCATGCTATTGACTGGTGAGGCAACAACACTTTCATGCACCAGGCGCACAAAGTGGTGCCACTTTCACACAACAGCACGAGCCAACGGATCCACACCAACTGTGCCGCGACGCCCGACACACAATCCAGCTCGGCGTTAAATGTCCACACAAGAGTCAGGCCTGCTCACATTTCAGTCGACTTCAAGACGTGCACACACATGCACTTAACAACAGAAGCACAAATAGAGGAAGAAGAATTACAGTTATCAGTTGTGTTTCTAATTTCTCAATATGTATTCTCCAAGCATGACTGGTCACACAGCGCAGCATGTATATGAGATCATATAATGCTAGGCTGCCGTCGTCGTATACCAAGAATTATTCATGGACTAAAGCGTCACATCCACGGGGAACATTAAATATAAATTTCTGTGTGGCAGCCGTTGCTGGATCCTCCAAAGTGGGTCAGACCGAGTGGAGCAGAAGCAGCTTTTGGCGACTTGTTCAGAACCGAAAGGACTGCAGTCACTACAAAGCTCCTCTTTGATTAACCTCACTGCCAAAAGGCAGCTACCATACGTCTCCTGCATTTCTCTGGTCGGAGTCAGAGTGACATCGAAAAACACAGAGAACAGACCCAGCTAGAGAAGTGTGTGTGTGTGTGTGTACACAACAGTGTTTCTAAAAGTGTACAGTTTCCGTTTTCACACCGATTTGCTGCGTTGAACACATTCCCAGGTTCGGCTCTGACCAGATGGCCGTCGTCACAGGAGTGAAATTTAGCTCTGGATCGTGAGGAGGAGGAAGAGGAAGAGGAGGAGGAGGAGGAGGAGGAGGAGGAGGAGGAGGAGGAGGAGGAGGAGGAGGAGGAGGAGGAGCGACGGGTCCTTGAAACGATGCCCCATTGTAAACATTTGCAATTTCGCCTTGGAAGCCAAATCACAAATGAATGTTTAATCCCATAGGATGATAATGACACGTTGGAGATACGCTGGAGAGAGAGCGCTCGACTGTGAGTGACGAGTCGTCTCAGATGTTCCTGCTAGAAGCTTCGTTAATGGAGCCGTCACATGAAAACTTGATCAGGAACAGAGACGTGAGAACAACATGAAGACAAGAACTAGTGTTGTTTTAATCAGCACATTCTAATTTGGATTCTCTCTTTCGTCTAAACTCCTTGAGAAGTGGAAAAATTACAGAAATTAGATTGTATTTACCACAGCAAATACAATGTGTATGAAATGTAGTCGTGAATGGAGGGGGAGTCACCAGGAGCTGGACATGGTTGTGATAAAGGAAAGATCAGGTGCTTTGATCATCTAAAAATAACCATAAAGAGCATCATTTTTGTTTAGATACATCAAATTTTTCTTTCGCTGCAGGATCCTGTAACTGACGGATCAGAAACTGGGTTACAGCTTCCCCCTGCCAGTGACAGTTTGTCTCTACGATAAAAACAAAATTACTACGGACTAGAAAATGCTTTTAAATCTGAGATAGAGTTCTGTCTGTCAGTGGAGTGAGTGCTGCTCATTCAATGAGTGTGTGTGTGTCTATGATGATAACACCTGAAGCCTAATAGCTTCCCCCTGAAAGCTTGTTGCACTGGGCTGGATGGACCGAACAGAGCCATGACACTCAGAGAGAAATCATCATCATCTAGTTTTAATTATGAGATGTTAGCCAGTGGGACATTACCAGGCAAAGGGGATCGGGGGTTCACAAAAACAGTTGGTTTCACCCATTTGGCCGGTGATCCATCAGCAGGTATATGCAAAGTGATGCAGAAAAAAGTATCTGTTGATGTGACGGCACTTCAAACACATTGTTTGGGGGTTTTACGGTTATATATATATTGTTATAAGATATCAAAGACTAAAATAAAGTAATCCATGTGCTTTGTATACCTCGAAATCTAATAAAGCTTAATTTGAATGGACAACTTGATATCTTAAAACGTGTAAGCAGCTAAACCATCAAACAGAGCTGTGCCATTCTGGGCAGCTCCAGTTCCAATTGTGACAAATACAAAATATTGTTTTACAAACAATACACTGCATATGTTTGTTGGTTTCAGTTTCATATGTCCTTGTCTTTGTTTGATTTCTTATTTTTAAGATTCATCTCTTCACGATCCAAGACATCTTGAAGTTCAGACACAGACGCATTGTCACAAACACAACGGTGAGAATTATCACCAGTGGACACGGTTTGGTGAGCGCCGCTCTGGGCACGGTAAACAAAAGCAAAACGCTAGGTGTGAATTTCACATCGGCTGCCAACTGGAAACGTCCCCGTCAGAATTTGTGAGATAAAAAAAATGAAACGTGCAAATAATAAAAAAGGGGAAATATGTTTTTGTGTGGTAAAGCTCAAAGCGTCCGCTGCTCCCTGTGATTCACTCCCTCACTCTGCTGCTGTGTTTAAACACAAACACAAACATGAACATGGGTTTGGTGGAATTCAGGCAAAGAAGAGACGTTGTGTTGCCTTTTGAAATCAACAAAACATCACAAGAATTGAAACAAACCCAAAGTTAAAACAAGAGTCTTCATCCCGGCTCAACATTGTGATTTAATATTAGAGTTAAGACTCTGATATCTCTCAAGGACACCGATAAACAAATATGTTCTGTCCATTTTCATACTTATATTTCATTATTTGTCATTCACAGTTTAAATATTGCTTTAGATTATCAAATTGAATCGTAAATAAAACTGAGTAACAAACTGAAAATAGCTGAGGGGTCAAATAATTGTCAATAAATGCACTTTACACATCCGCTCTAACACATGTGATTATATAGGTCATTGGTCCCTATAGCGTCTGATACAACATATAAGTGAGAGTCCTGAAGGAGCAGCTCTACGGCAGAAGGCACTTATGACCTTTACTGATCGTAATAACAATAATAAAAGGAAAGGTCTCGGCTTTGTCTCCTAAAATAACAACGTCCTCATGATCTGCTGGGTCTCCGTCATCACGGATCGAAGTATAAAAGCACAGTAAAAGGTGTTAATAGTCATCGATAAAAGAAAATAGGATAACTGTTGGTTGTGTCCTGTTTTCTGTTGATGCATCCTTCTAAACCCCAGATCCTCCTCACTATAAAACCCCAGGTTGTAATAATAAGCTGTTTTCACACATGACCCGTGGACTCGTTTGTTTTCACAGGAACTGACTCATACATCAGACTCTGGCAACTTCATCGCTTCCAGACAACCCATTTGGTGATAATGCACGTTATCCCAGAGGTGTCTCCACATTTTATTAATTGGTGCATCGTGTCGTAGACAAACTGCACCGCAGAAAACTGACCTGCCGGAGATTTACCATTTTCCAATCCACTGTAAACGATTATTTACCTTTTCTCTCCTCCATTGGATATGACCTAAAAAAAATATATTTATCTTTCTTCCTGCTTTTTCTTTTCTGGTTTTAATTTAACTTGTGAGTTAACACCATAATGACACATGACAAGGCAAATAATCATTTTTAAATGTTGAAATGTAAATAGAATTGACAGCAGGGAGGTACCAAGGAGATAACCAGCTACAAGGTGTCACAGCTTTTGCCAAGTAACAATTTAAACTAGATCCTGAGGACTGACATTTACATTAGAATCACACAGACGTCGGTCATCAGAAGAAAAAGACGTTTATAACGCAGCACCTGCACTTTACCTCTCTATGGCGCCACCCATACTAAAACAGTCTCATTTAAAAACAGTATTTTAAACTTATAATCTCCGTCCACACAAGTACTGCAGCTCCATGTCACAAGTAAATATCCACCCGTACTAACACTTTTTTAAACTTTTTAAACGTCCATTTCTGGTGCTCAGAACCGCAAAGCCATAAACATAAAGGCAATGATGCTTTCAAAACTAAAATGAAGTAGAGTAGAAGTAGAAAGTGACATGTCTGAGTCATCCCATGCTCGACAGCCATGTTGCGTGTGTTATAAATGTTGTAGAAGCAGAACCAGGTAACGCATCATATCTGTTTGACTTCAGTTTATCTCTGATTCTCAGCAGCTGGGACGAGACCTTCTCATGTCCATGCAGCTGCTGTGAAGGTGTGAGAGCATGTGGGCACCGAGCATCAGCCTCATCCAACTCCTGCCATTTTGTTCTCTGCTCAAATTGTTCTTCATCATAAGTCATCGATTGCCTCAACACACACACACACACACACACACACTCATCCTTTGTTTTCCTGCCGCTGTACCTCCGGCAGTTATTCCTCGGCACCGCGGTGGATTTGACTTTGTCCTGTTCCGTCCTCTCGTTCTATACCTGAGCCAGTTCCGTTCCCTCACGTGTGCGGCGGCCCTGACAGCCAGAGGTCGAGAGCGACAGGAAGCGTGGGTGAGCTAATCTCCCCCTCCGTCAGCTCCGGAGCCAGACCTCCATCAGCTCGGCTCAGCGTTCCACATAATAGATGGGTGAAGCAGATAAGGGAAAGACGAAAAGCCCCCTTTTGACAAACGGTGGAATCTCCTCGAGGAGTGAGGCTCGCGCCTTGATGGTAATGGTTGAGGGATGAAGGGTGGGGGGGGGGAGTTTGAAACCCATGGAGAAAAATGGTTTATTGTATCTAATCCAAATGGCAGCGATGACCCCATTGTCACGTCGGGGGAATTGTCAGCCTCACTCTGATTGTACTCCGTGTGACCACTTGGATAAAGTCTGGGACGGAAATACTTTGCTGTAATTCACCTTTTGGGCTCAAAGCTCCGTGTGGTGCGAGGTGGTATGACATGGGTTCTACTGACAGGAAGGAGAGGGGTCACAGTGGGTTCATCTTCCTCTTCCATTGCTTCATCAAGGTCTGCTTTAGCCTAAACCTATGTCTTCTATGACCACACTTCATTTTCATTTGCAGTTTATGGAATTATGTTTCCTGTTCCCTGTTTAGCTGCATTGCAATAAATCCAAAAGAAGCATGATGAAGAGTTCTCTAAAACATCACCAGAGGACAATCTCAATGGCATGTAATCCCTAAACTTCTACAGATTCCAATATACTGATATTAACTCAATTACGACCATAGTATGGGTAAGAAACTGATGATTACCTTCAACCACAATAAGCTCATACTCGGAATAAACCACCTGCTTGACAATACATGTCCTGGGTCTGAGTTACACGATACATTTTTGATGTAGTATAATAAATATATAACATATATAGAAGAATAAATGGAATATTCTATAAATTGTCTTGTAAATATCCTAATCAGAGTAATTTGTAAGAATAAGGTCAAAATATTGAAGTCAATGTAAACGTCTGCACTGAAAGTTAAGACCCAGATTCCAGCCTTGTAAAAAAAAACTCACTTCTCATCAGTTTCAATCAAACTTCCTCAGGTGATCCTTTTTCTTCTTTCCCCCTTATTGGCTCAAATTACCTCATTATTTTTAATTGAAGTTCACCGTCAATGGAAGGAAGCGGGTGAGGCTTTGTCTCCCCCTCAAGCACCCACCTGATGGAAGCTGCTGTTTATTGGAGTTGCGAGGCCTCCACCAGCTTCTAATTGAGAAGAATGGAGTGAGGGAGCCATCAGAACTCTCCCCCCCCCCGAGGAGATGCTCCCGTTTGACCCGTCACTAAGAAACAATGAAGTCTCACAGGTGATTTCCCCTGAAGCACAAACCTGACGGAGCAGCAGAACACAAACACACAACTGACGCACACTCCCTGACATTTACCATTTACAGTACGAGGGCGTCCAACACGGCACAGCAGGAGGGAGTGAGAAACGGATTAAAAGATCACACTGAAGTTTGGAGATGTCCCCGGAAAAATATCCAGCTCTGAGGTGCCGTTACAGAGCTGACATGCAAAACGTGAAAAACAAAAGGCCACGCAGGGAGGGAGGGAGACGGAGACGGAGGGGGAGGACAGACACACTCAGGGGACACAAAGATAAGAGAGGAGCACAGACACTGTTTGAGACGGGGGAGAGAAAGAGAATCATCAGATAAGCAGATAAAAGGGGGAGGCAGCTGTGTTGTTGACACTTGAGAGAGAACGATAGAAGTGGAGATGCAGGGTGGAGTTGGGTAAACTGACGGCTGACAGCACAAACATGGCCTACATGGATCACTGGCCCGACTTATGTAACGCTCACAGACGTCGTGCTGAGGAGAAATGTTACAGGACACTTTGGTTTTTTCATCTTCAGTGCGAGTTTGAGGATTCACACTCCGTCCACAGGCGAGTCTGAAATCATGTGAGACGAGTTCAGGACTGAGATCAAAGTCTCACAAACAAGTGAAGTGTCAAGTGACTTATGATCCGACACTGTGACGAGTCTACGTCAAGTGAGAACTTAACATGAGGCTTCACGATTAAACAGCGCCCCCTGCAGCCTCTTGTGCTCATTCACTATATTTGCCTCTTAATGTGTTGATTGTGTCTACACAACTGAACGCCGAATAGTACCCATGATCCCCAGCTTCCTGAACAAATCCCCCGAACTATGTGTAAAAATTATTCATATTTTTTTAAGTTTCCAGCTGAATATTGGAGATAAACTATTTTTGGTGATCTTCAGTTCAGCTTCACTCTTCAACTTGATGGACCTGATTCTGACATTTGAAGCTGTCACTGAAACAACAAACCAATGTTGAAGTTACTATTTTTAAAAGCAACGTCGGACAAACAATCTTAAATAACATATTTTGTTATGATTTGAGCTAGATTCAAGTCCCATTAATTAGAATACATTTAAAGAAATAAAGGAGAATTTGACTTTACTCTCCTGCTTTAATAAACTACAGCAACACTTCCAGGAGCTCTGTGAATCCTGATGTAAATCTAATGATCTACAACCAAACTGGAATTCCTTCCTGTCATTCAATTTACTACACAGGTGAACATGGAAATTGTCGGCGTTTAGAAACAGACAGCTGACATCTGAGTGACTGACGGGAGTCATGAATACAACTGTCACATCTGAAGGTTTGATCTTTATCGGTGCAGATCTCACGAACCCAGTGAAACCAGACCAACTACACCCTCCACCATTTTGTGAAACCAGATAAGGAGCCTTGTTAAAATCATGAGGGCTTCCATCTCACATCCGGTTCCAAGCAGGACGCACATGCGTTTGCTCCTTATCGTTTTAATATCTGGTGCCCAAGTTGTTTGAATAGCAGATGCACTTGCACCAGATAATATATCAGTCAGTCAGTTTGGTTTCAAATCAAAGAATGATTTGATTTGACAGAAATTAGGCTTGTTAATGGATTTGCTTAACCTTATACATAAAATAGGCATTACACCAAAAATCCATTTCCAACTTGACTTTTAGTACAAGATAAAAAGGAAGTTATGTCTTGAAAAATGAATGAATACACAGAAGGAACATCACCTTGACCCACCAGCAACAGAATCTGCTTTTTCACCTTCATTTCAACAAACACGAAAAGTCATAACCGAGTAACGACCCGTCTCGTGGATCCTGAACTCCAGAGTCTGCTTTTCTTCTTTTAAAAATTGGATAGTTACCCATCGACGGGGGGGATAAGACTCCTCTTATCTGCCGAAAGGCTGCGTCAATCACAGAGCGTGAGTGTAGCAGAGAATGTGCATTAAAATCCACGAGGTCAGAGGACGGGAAGAGAAGTGAAGAGAAACAGAGAATTTTGGAAAATAGAACTCAAGTTATTTGTTGTATTGTGTTCAGTTTTCCTCTTATTCATGGTAAGACTTCACTTTGAGTTTTTTTTTAGAGAAGCCACAGTAGAGACTGATTAAAGAATCGTGTTTAAGATTGTCTCAAACAAAAGAAAGATTTTCAACTTCTATTAAAAAAATCCCGTAGACTGGGATACAACAATAAAGAGCTGTGTTGTGTAGCCAGATAAAATGTTCTATTATGTTTATGTGTAGTGTTTCTTCAGGAGAAAGAAAGCAGCCAACTCAAGACAAAGACATTTGAAAATTCTTAGAGCATTAGTTATTCATTCTTCCATCTGGAGATTCGTTGGCACTTATATTATGATCACAACAATTCATAGGTTAGAGACGTCTTCTCACCATCATCTCCTGTGGCACAGATTTAATGCGTTAATGTTACCGACACTCCGAGCTGGTTTGAAGGTGGTAATTTATGGCTGCTGCAAACTCGCTAGGCGTCTTAATTAAAAAAGGAAAAAAGCCTGATTTGTTTTGCGAGTTACGGACCAATTTAAAGACGTAGTTATAAAGCTAACCAGTCAGAAACTAATTTGAGCTAATGTCATTACTGTTTTTTCTTCCTCTACAACCGTTCGGCCTCAGGATTTGTTATAACTCGGCCAAACCAGATTTTGGAGCGGCTGCGTCAACCAATCAAATATTCAGCTGCTCGAGGCCGGCCGCATCGAGGGGACGGGAGAGGAGCGGGCAAATAGGCCAAGTGTCACTTGATGGAGTGGATACAGAGATTACAGAAGTACCAGCTGTCAGAACGCTGGTGAATCAGCACACTCCAAAATGAAAGCTGCAGAATGTGACACCGGGGCCGCTCCTGATGGACACGTGTTGACAGGCGGCGGCACTGGTGATGAGCAGGAGGAAAAAACCCACGGTCCTCTGCTCTTCGGCCAAAAAACAGCCAAATTGGCTGACCTGTCAGGCCGGGTATGTCCATCCAGAAGGTGAGCCAAGCAACTTTAGCCTTTTTCAAAAAACAGCCACTGAGCAGCAGCCAGTTCGTTGTTCAGCCGGTGGCCCCTAAGTTAACTTGTAGCCGGAAAAACAGCCACTGAGCCGATTTGGCACGAGGCAGAATGTTTAAAAGGCGGAAAGGAGAATTCACCTCGACCTGATCCAGACGCACCGAAAACTGCGAAATTGTTATCAAAATAATTCATATATTTGTTGTTTGAGTTTGTCATTTCATCCTCTTGTTTTGATGAGAAACAACATATCTCCAGGCAATGAATCGATTTATCAACTCCAATAAAACGAAATGAAAAGATAGTTTCATTGAGTTACACACCAAGGGTCCAAATCTTGTTATTTTTTTTTCAACAAGCACAAGAGAAAAAAATATGTACAAATTGTTCAGGGTCGTTTAGTTTTGATGCTGGTTTCCATAGCTGCCTGACACATTAACAAAATGATAACTCCCATGCCATTAAACACTCCTGTTGGAGCATTTAGGGATATAGGGTTGCGGGTGAAATCCTGCCATTAACCAAATGGACTTGGCTGGCTGAAATAGTGCTTTCCTAATGTGTGGTGTACTTAGTACAGAGGGACTCACGCCAGCTTTAGTGCTTCATAGTGTTCCAGTCAGTTCCAGAGACCCAGCGAGGGGCCTGAAGAAGCTTCATTTATTCTCAGCAGGGCAACAGAAGGGAAGTGGATTTCGCCAGAGATACAAATGGTGAATCCGTGTGAGGCGGAAAAGCAAGCCCCCCCAACCAAAGGTCAGATTCCCCACACACATTTGTGTATTTCTTCTCCTTGTGTTGCTTCCTATTCCCTTCGCAGCGACTGAGCAGGATTCAGAAATGCAGAATCGTTCCCGTGTCATTATGCACAACACAGATTCACGTTTTGTTCTTCACAGATGCCTAATTTGTGGGAATGGTGGCAGGGAGTAAAAAAAAATCCACTCCTTTCATCTCTTTGCTTGTTATCTCTTTCATTATGATCAGTGTGCTAATGAATCAGACCAGAAACCATGGTAATGGCACCTCACTTTACTGGATGAAGCCTCTGCCGTGAAAAAAAAACCTTTAAAGAGAGGATTTGGCTCCGGGCGACTTTGGTCCAGCGTCATTTTCAGTGAATCAGGGGATTGTAGCTACTCTTCTTACCTAGAGCCTCAAGAACTCATCGACTGCTCCTCAGGTCTCTGTCTGCAGTCGAAGGTGTTTTGGATTAGAAGTTTAGCTTCCTTAAATGAATGCTTAACGAAGCGGCATCAACGCACAGGATAAGAGTGTTCTTATCACTTGTATGTCTAAGTTGCAGATTAATTCATTAGAACTATTATATACATACTTTATAAGTTACTGTATATATTGTTGTTTTATATTATTGTTTTATGTCTGATTGTTGTTTTATGTACAGTGCACTAACCACACCAAGGCAATTTCCTGTATGCACAAATATACTTGGCATATAAAAGAATTCTGATTCAGATCTCCATACACATCTTACTTACTACAAAATTATGTATTTGATTTCTTGCCTCTATATTTTTTCTAATGTTTTAAACATTCTGCTAAATAAAAGAAAGTAAATTGCCACCGCAATTTTCTTGTTAAGCTGTCAACGGCACTAGAGTGTAGATACAATATTAATATTTCAAATCTTGAATATGTAACTAGACATTGTGATTTCACATCTACATATTCAGACAGAATCAAATAACTTTGTTTTTACTTCTGCTTCTCTACAACTTCACACATGTTGCCCATGTTAATAGTTTTAGATCAACTATTCAAAGATATTAATACATGTTGCGCAGCTTAGCTTAGCATAGCTTTTATGCTTTATCCACAGAGAAAGACTTCAGTGTGGATATTGGCAATGGTTCTTTTTTAATTTTACAGACATTACCAAAGTAAAAGACTATTTTCATTACAGGACGCACACGATCTCAACCAGCTTGTGTTGGACCTGACGTTACAACCCTGTGCACGTTGTGTGTCGGCTGTGCACGGCTTTGAAAATGCACATTTAAAAGTGAGTGTCACATCATTAACCACATTCAAAGAGGAAACTGCAACATGTCCACTGAGCAAGCGATCCTGAAATAATCCTGCAGCCTGTATAAAGAATATCTTCAAGTATTAGATTAAGTACATCTGTAATAGTACCACAAAGCTTTACTACACAGACACACACTTATCCTCCTGCAAACCGTCCAGCTTGTGCTTTGCAAGTGAAGGCAGCTCGGTGTTTTACAATCGGCGATATCAAACACATGAAAGTACCGTTATAATCACCCTTAAACTGTGAGCCTGGACTTAACTGGCTTTATTAAAGGAGCAATTCCAACCCCATGCAAAGACTCTTTAGATCCCCGTCGTGCCCGAGACTCCGCGAGTGACCCTCAGTCACTTTAAACCATCCATTAGAAGCACAGCCTCCATTAGTGCGTCTCGAGTAACGTTTTGGTTTTATAATGGTGTCAAATTATAGCGTTTGCCTGTAAACGGAGAATCCTTTACTGCCGAGGAGACGCCAGCGGAGATGGTGCAGCCGTCCAGAACCGTTGGCAGGAAATGGAATGAAGAGCAGATTGCCTGCAGGTAGGCCAGCCAGCCCATCTGAACCGGCTGGACCAGGCCCTGAAACGGCCCATGCTGATAATCCGGAAACCCTCTGATCAAATTAAAACATGCGAGTGGATGAGGGGGAAGGAAATCTGCAAAATCGGTGGATCACTTCCAGGCGTATATATGAATAATTCCACATGTCTCCTTTTTGTCTCATTTATGTGGAAATCCTTGGATCTGGGCGCAGGTTGAAATCTCATCGGAGGGAAACAGGTGGCTAAGGAGGCCGGCTGCTGGAAGCACAGACAACTTATTACATTTTATGTCCTTGCTAGTGCTTCAAATGTAATATGATGGCAGCGTTTTCAGTGTCAGGGAGATTCACTTCAGACGGAGTCGATCTGTTCGATAGCAGCAGACGTAATTACAAAGAAACTGCGGAGCCAAAATACTGGATTTCTCTTAAGTACTTTGTAATAAAATAGAAAGAAGACAGATAACAATAAATCTCTCTTTGATAATTAAAGTTCAGACTGTAAAATAAAGGATCGCATCTCTGTGGCCTGTAGCTGCAGTCAGGGTCCAAACTGAAATACTAAACCAGAGCACATCCCTCCACTTTCACCAAAATGCTTCTATACACAAAACAAATCCATTCTCTGATTTAGTTGAGAGGAACAAACCAAAAGATTAGAACATTATGTGTATTAATCTCAAAATGTCAAACAACTAACTTGAAAACTGAAATACACAGAAAGCCTCCACCTCTGTGTTACCTTTATATAAGAACCAAGAGCATTAATATGGACCCTCATATAGAAATATATTTATATTTATTTTTATAATAGAATAAGACAGGGTGTTATCCATGTGAAGATGTAGTGATGAAAACCCTCCACCGACAGCAGCCTCATGAGACACACAATAATAAAATATGTGATGGCATTAACAACACTGCTCCTCTTTCAACTCATTATAAAGATGTCAGTCAATTTGTATCACAGGAATATTATATTATATAAGAGAAAAAATAGGCAAAAACCAGTTCACACTGGAAGAGAACTGAGCGAGTGAACCAGCAACAACCTCCAGAAATACTCTGTCAACTCTATGCACCCTGCAGATTATGTAAAAATGTTAAATGTCACACGTATTTATTTGCATTTCAGCAGATATCAAGCCCTGGTTTGCAACTTAAGAGTAAATACAGAACGGTTTATGCTTCTTCAAAGCCGAATACGACTCGTGACTCTACACACTCCTGTTTGCTCAAGCACCCTCTGACAAACGAGAGCCGGGGCCAAAAGAAGAAATGCAGCGGAGTCAGCTTATAACCGGTACTAAGAAATTTTGAGGTAAACAAATTTCTCCTGTGACTGGGATTTACGGCAAAAGCCTGTGCTTGTTCTTTCCCCCGGCTCCCAGTTGCACTAAGGCAGACTGTGAAATCAGCTGAGACACATTAATGCCATGAAGGGGAAACAAGGAAACGGTGGTCTCAGTCAGAAGAGGTTGGCCCGAGATCATTCCTGGCACATTCCCCCCCCTGCGAGGCCGACAGACCCTGGACAAGTTCAGTATTAGTCTCTTTAAAAACTCCTCAATGAGAACAAAATAATTCTGAATCAAACAGCGCGAAGGGAGAATGGGGGAGTACAAGAGTGAACAGAGCCGAGTGAGAAAAAGCTGCTGATGATGAAATGCCTGACCGCCCACACAAATGCAAAGGCTAATTATGACACTCGATAAAACTGTCACTATCTCGCGAAAAATACAGACGTAACCCTGCAGTAAATTGATTGGCTTTCTGATTTATATATACAGGGAGCAAACATCGGATTTACCTTCGCATCCCATTCCTCTCTGAAGAGGGCGAGAGCAAATTGGTAGTTTTTTTGCCGTATTGGCAATAACCTCCAGCCGTATGTTTTCTTGCCCTATTGCTTGACCTTTTTAGAGGCTTCTATAAATTAGCCAGCTCGTGGTTATTCAACACGGGCATTAAAGAGTAATGCCCTCACTGTAGCTGTGGAGCCTCCCTGCTGAGGAAACTGCAGGCCGACGTGGACTCTCTCTCCCGGGTCACGTTTTTATTAACCGCCGGTGACTTCCCAGAGGAACCTCGTCTCACTCATCTCCTGCTGTAAATGGGATCTGAAATATCTGGACGAGGGGAAACACTCTGGTGGGAAGTCGAAGGAGTTCAGCGTGACACGGAACACAGCTTTGAAAACATTGCAAACACAAACCGGAGGATTTTTAGAAACAACAATTTCCCCCCCAGATATCTGCATCAACTCATCTTGGGTCTTTTTCTCTTTAACAGAATCATACATAAATCTCAAATATCTAATATTAGTATAGTTTTACATCCATTAAGCCGATATCACTTTTTCATAACGATAAAAAATATATATAATAGGAATATTAAGAAAGGTTTTAAAGGAAATTTAGGTTGTGGTTCATTGTTGGCTTCTCCCAGCACAGTTTCCTCAAAGCTTTCCAGATTGACCATATTCCGTGAATGAGATTGAAAATGTCTCCAATGGGTTCTCAAAGAAGAGATGTAATAGGTCACAACCTTTTTCTATAAGAGAAAAGGGGACAGGGTCTCGTTAGCTCCCTCGAGTCAATTAAGAAGAGACCGTGTGCTTTGTTGTCGTGTTCGAGTCGACTATAAGAAACTGATGTTGATATTTGTAAAAACCATAACAGATCTATACACTGACAACAACTCGGCTCACAGATCTCTCTCACTATTCATCGTGATGTTTGCCTGAGTTTCTGTCAATGAAAGCAGATCATGAGCATTAAGGTTCTTCCAGTATAAACTTGTGCCTCTTGAAAACAGAGCTGGAGATGGAGTGGAAACCATCTGCTTTGTTAAGTTATCGAGCATTCGCTGAAAGACGGAGAGGAGGGCGTCTACTTTGTGCATCACGACTCGCAGCACACAGCAATACACAAGGAATTAATAAATGAACACTTTTGACTCTACAGTAAACAGGCATGTTAATCCATCAGCCATCGTCTCAGGGCCCCCCCCGCCGTCCCTCCCAGTTTGACTTCCATCCTTCGCCGTAATTAGCTCATTTTGCAAAGACATGACAGCAAACAAAATATTAAATGAAAAATGATAAACGGCGGAGGGAGAAGTTAAGTAAGTTTCCATGGAGACCGGCGGCTGCAGCAGCAGCAGCATACCCGTGTTAAGTCACGTCTCACTTCACCACATTCTAACATCTGTCAGTGTGTTGCTGTGTTGAGACACAGGCTGAATGTGCTTGTCACAACTTAGTACATAAGTTCTGCAGAGTTACAACAGGGGCCTGTAGGAATGTTTTCCAAGCAGCGCCAGAAGAACCGGATCGGTGAAGTGAGCTTGGATTTGCCGGGAATTGTCCCGGTTTGCCCGACTACTGTATAAAGGGTTGTGTTGTACCTGTGTGGTGCAAACACAACGTGCACCAGCTGTCCGACGGAGCGGTCGTCTCCCTCCAGAAGGTCGGTGGCTCGAATCCCTGCCCATGCTGAAGTGTCCATGGGCAAGATGCTGAACCCCTGTGGCCCTCATGGACGCACTAAGTGGAATTCACTTTGGATAAAAGCATCAGCTAAATGACATATAAGGTAATGTAAAGCTATATTAAGCAAACTGTCCTTCTTCTACTTTCTTTATTATTTTAAATTAAAAGCAGCAAAGAGTTCAGTAAATGTTTTATTTTGTTTACAAACTACATTAATAAGGATAACACATTATGATGTCCTGAGAAATGACTAATTTGAGAAAAGACAGATGCACCAGATAACCTTTAAAAAGGAATTAGCAACAAAGATCCACTGATGAAATTGTTTCCATCGACCGACATCTTCCACAAAGAGATGCACCTGAACACACCAAAGACAAATATGTCCTCCACATAAGCAATTAGCTAAATCAAGTCCAATCAAATGTCTTTATTAAAAGGTGCACATATGAATTTTGCCTTAGGACAGAGGTCCAGAAGAATACCACCCAGTTGTCCATAACAATACAAATTCCTCACATTCACCACAGCGTCCTGGAGAAAGGAATTCCACAGATTTTCATGTAACCAGGTTCCTAAAGCCCGACACAAAGGGATTGTTCAAACATCCATTGTATGAGCAGATACAGAACATCGGTTTAGTGCCGCACGGCCAGAGAATAAATGTATAACTCTCTAGATTCCTCTTTGAAAACTGTGTCCTCCACTTCAGCTTTTCTTTTCTTTGCAAAACTTCCAACGTCTTGCTGCTGCATTAGCAAAAACCTTTGTGCCACAGCGACTGTCAGGGACAGCTTGTTGTTATGGTGATGACGCCACGCTTCTTCTGGTTGGACCAGAGTGAATGCACAAACAATGAGACCGCAAACAGGGCTGGACACGCCACAGGAAAGGGGATTGATGGTCACAAATGTTCAACAATGGCCCAATGGTGCCAGGTGACTAATATTCAGATTGTTGTGTCAGCGCCCGGAGACCAATCTGCTGCATTTGGCAGAAAGGGAGATTCTCATAGAGCCAGGACATGTGTGATGGTTTGAAGATGGTAAAGTAACCTTGAATAACTAGTGAATAAAGTTATTAAACAACATAGTTTGAGGGAACTAAGACGTTGGAAAGATTTAATATATAGTTTACAAGATTGAGGGAATGCTTGTGATCATGATCAATATTGGTGAACAACTTCCCAAGGAGTTTATGGTGTCAAACACTTTCTTCAAGTCTTTTCCATCCATTTTGTAGAGTGAATAGAGTAAAATAGACGATTAGCCAATGGGGCATGGATACTGTGTGATTGGCAGCTAGTATCGTCCAATGGGTGCAGGTTGCAGGTGTCAGGCTCACCTCCCACTCCTCCAAATACGGTGACTGGCCTCAAAACCAACATGGTGCTGGAAAAAATGCCAAACTTTAAGTGTGTTGGCTATTTCACACATTGTGTATTATAATATAATACGTGTCCCAAGTTCCAGTCCTACATGTAGCCGTGATTTAAAGGTAACCTGATTGACTCCATAGCAGATACTTGTTCTAGATTCATTGCGTAGGCTGAATCCATGTGATTGCAGAGTGGTGGCTCGACTCCTTCACCCTCTCCTGCTGTGAAACACCTCTCAGAGAGCAATCAGGGGAAAACAGTCTGCAACAGTCAGGTGTGTAACGTCGAGCTCAAAGCCGCCATTACTGCCCCGTCTGTTTTCCAGCACTCGAAGCCTTTATGCTACCAACGCCTGTGTCTTAACTGTCGGGCCCATCAATCATCTTTATGCTTCTGGAGGGAGATTTATTAGACAAGGACGATGTTTGGAGATGAGAGTCATCAGCGGCTGTAAGAAATGAGCAGAAAACACTCGCAGGTGCTTCCACACACAGGTTTAGAGTGTGTGGTCGTTATTCAGCTGTGACTAAACACGTCCTTAGATGAGGTAGTGAGAGCGGTTGCCAGGGATGATATGATTTACATGGCAAAACTGGGGGGAAAATGGGTTTTTGCACTGACGAGCAGTTCAGCTGACATGTCTTGTTCTGCCTCACTGTCTCACACAGCTGACTGCGTTACACATTCGCCCTAAAAAGGACAGGGAGCTGTCTAGACATGTAATACATGAGGTGTAGTGGAAGAATACGATGAATTTAAAGGCTGCTCGTTCTGTCTTGAGGAGATAGAGGAGCCCGTACTCAAATGAGCTCCCTGACAGCCGGCGCTCATAGTTAAAGAGAGAAGCGCAGCGATGAAACATGGCTCAAGGCAGCACTTAAAAAAAAGAACGGGCAATATTTTTGTTTTGCGAAACATGGAAAGCTCGATATGTCCAACAGAACTCTCTGCTTTCAAATCCTCTCTCTGTTCAGGGATCCGCTTTTAGAGATGACAGTGAAATGTATTACGCCTCAACAAGAGAAAGAAGTCGGCCGAGGTCAACGTGCGCTGTTTCACCCATTAGGTAACAGACTTCCCTCTCTGCTCTACATACTGGAGAAACATCACATTTTCATGCCAAGTTCTGGACCAAGAGGAAGCCACTGGGGGAGAAAAGCAAAATGATGCATCTGAGGGCAGAAGAAGAAGATTTGCCTTTGTGGGCACTCCAGTGAGAAATAAATAAAATCCCAGTGTGATGGGGAATGTGCCAGAAACTGAAGGCTACACCATCTTACAATCATATTTGGTTTCAATAGGGAGGTCAATCTCCTCCATGAGTAGGTGGGGGATACTACAAGAAGAAGAAGATATAAAACAGCTTTAGCCTCTGTTATCACAACACAAAACACCATTTAATTCCAAGTCTAGTTGTAGACTTTCACACTGAGGGAAAACCAAACCAAACACAACGATATAAAAAAAGCCAAAGCCCCAAAAGGAACTGGAATTTAAAGTAAAACATTAAAGTCCAAACAGAAAGTTTCAAGAAGTGACAAAAGTAACTGGTATAACTATGTATTGACCTAAAATAATAGTAAACGGTGATCTTGATCTGATGCCCTGAGGATGCACCGTTGTACATAGATAGTTCAACATATAACCCTAATAGATGTGGAGGAAAACGTTCAGCTTTTAGCAAATCAAAGTGACTCACTCGCATTAACATAGGGTTTTCTCAATGAGCGTCATCAAATGAGACCAAACACACATATTCAAACGTCTGCAGGAGCCGTTTGAATCGTGGGGAGTTCGATGTGTCACACGAGCGAACATTAAAAAAAGTAACACCCTGACTTCCACGTCTCTGGATCCCTGCTGTGAGGTGCGGCCCAACACACGTTCCCTCGGGGGTTCCTCTCATTTGTTCACTCAACGCTTCCATGTTTGTATCTTTCATTCCTCGCACCAGAGGGAACGGCAGGAAAAACCTGTTTGCAAATCGCAGGAATTGTCTCATAATTGCAGTAAATTCCACTTCATTCATACGTTCTCTTTTATATTTATAAGGGCTCAGTCTATTCTTACATATTTTTTTCCCCCCAAATATGTGACGCATCACATTTACAGCCCGACTCCAGGCTGCTATCTTTAACTGGTCATTAATTACCACACCGAAGGGACATAAAGAGAAGTATAAGCTGACGTTACCAATTGATGTGCACAGAGTGTGTTTTATAGTCCATCGCTCAGTCTCAGCCGCATTTTTTACATTCCCCCCGAAAAAATAGGGAGCCGTCTCCCGGTGCCAGCGAGGGTGAAATGGGCCTAAGACCTTTTTACTGAGCCATTATCCCATCAATAATGAAGCAGCCTCCACATCAAAGTGAACGCGTCCCACTCACTCTGCTTTTGGATGAGAGCTTTTCGATGTTGAGCCCCTCCGACTGCTTTTTTTTTCCGTTTCATATTTTTCCAAGCTCGGAGCTGGAAGACGTCTTGTGCTGGAAAAAGGAATCAGCAGCATCGTGCCTCATCGGGACTGAATCGCTGGCAGCTTTTCATTGCAGTGCAAAAAACATTACCACACCTGACTTAATTGATGGAGACACTTTCAATCACGAGGACGGCTTTAATCAGTAAAATCAGCTGCTGCGGAGTTTGGTTAGAAAGGGGGTGGAGGTGGGGGTGGGGGGGGAACTGCGTACTTTTGATTAGAACTTTAACCAAAGTGAAATTTTGGCTTTGTCTTTATGGAGCAAATCAAACCACAAGGAAGACCCAGCATAGGGAGAAGGGAAATCACAAGGAAATATAAATCACAAGCGAATAAAAAAAAAGTGCATGTGGCGGGATTAATATTAATGTGTCATATGTGTCAGCTTATCCCCCCCCCCTTTAAATCTGAATCAGATTTGTGCAGGTTTTGTGTCTACACGGATCACCTTTCGTTCTGAACTGCCACCGTGAAGGAGCAGCCATCGAAAGCCTCAGTGAAACCCACACACACACACTCACTCACACAAACACACACACACACACTCAATCCCGGTGACTTAGCTCACCCTCCGCAGTGCCTCTTTGAAAATGTGCCACTGTGATTCCGAACAAAGGTAATAATGTCTCTCTCCTGCCGGTCTCCGGGTCGAACGAGATCAATCGCTCTTCAGGCAGAGAATCAGCATGTGTGTGCGCGGCTCTTTTGTCGCCGGTGTCAAGACGTGGGATGAGTCCGATGTAAATCAAAAGACTTTCGGTTCAGCCGGGACGACAAGGTGCCGACACTATCAGCCCTGGCCATCAGTGACCCTCAGTCCCCGGACAATGAGTCATTATGGACCTCTGAGAGCCCCTAATAGACCGACTGATACGTGAACCTGGGAGGTGGGCCGCCGTGTCAGAGTGGGAAGAATAAATCGGGGAAAAGCGGCACAATTTGGACAAAGGACAAAGCAGTGAGTCACCGGTGGAGCCAATGCATAATTTGACGATTCAAGCTCAAAAGCAGAAACACTCGATCAAAGTGGTTTTTAGAAACTATTCAGATTCTTTATTTTTTCACGTTTAAATGGATACAAATTGCTATTTTCATTTACACTCAATAACACAAAGTGATTAAGTGAAAACGGGTTTTAAATCTGGTAAATTAACAAAAAGGTATTCAAGTTCTTAATGCTGTATTTTGTAAAGCTCTTATATGTAGCTCTAAGTCTCCTTGGACGAGTCTCTATAAGCTTTGCACACGTGGATTTGGGCAGTTCATCCCATTCTCGCTGGCAGATCCTCTCAAGCTCCGTCAGATTGGAGGGGAAGTGTCTGTGAACTGCCTTTTTCAGGTCTCTCCACAGATGCTATATGGGTTTAAGTCGGTGCTCTGGCAGAGACTTGTCCTGAGGGCAATGCATTGTCTCGGCTATATGCTGCAGGTCACTGTTGTGCAGAAAGGTGACCCGCTGCCTCAGACTCGGATCACATGCACTCTGGAACAGGTTTTCTCTTTATTTCGAGGGGCCTCTCTATATTTGGCTGTGTTCACCTTTCCCTCAGTTCCGCTGAGGAGCCCCCACATAGCGTGATGCTCCCACCTCCGCGCTGCTGCACTGTGGGGATGGTATTAGCCAGGTGATGAGCGGTGCGTGGTATTTGCCAGAAACAGTTTGGAGCGCTGCCAAAAGAATTCAGTTTTTGTCTCATCAGACCAGAGAATAATTTCCCCCTCATGCTCTCCGGGTGCTTTAAATGCCATTAGGCAAACTCCGAGCACGCCGTCACATGCTTTGTACTCAAAGTGGCTTCTGTCTAGTCGCTCTGATATAAAAGGCCTGATTGATGGCGTGCTGCTGAGATGGTCGACCTTCCGAATGGTTCTCCCAATTCTGCAGAGGACTTCTGACGCTTTGTTAGAATAACCAAGGCCATTATTGTCTGGTTATCAAGTTTTATAGGAGCGACTGTAGGAGGAGTCCTGACGGTTCGTCCATTTAGAGACCTCTGTGATCCAATAAGAACCGCAGCACAACAAATTTCAAACTAAACACATTTAAATAAATGATTGTGAGTGGGACCAGACATGTGAGAGTGAATAAACATGGGTTACACCAACAATAGAGGTGCAACTTGATTGAGGTTTGGGACTTCACAATGAAAACATGCTACAGGGAGGACAGGAACCAGTATAATGAGGGTGAACTGGTAATTCACAGTCCTCATTGTCAGCTTTGCAATTTTCCTAACCACAATTATGAAAAAAGGAGAGAATTCCATTACCTCCATTGTGTTAAGGTGGAGGCAGAAAGCTGCCCAAAGCTTTAATAGAAACGCTGAATAACCGGACAGATGTGTGAGAGACCCTGGAGCAGAGAAGGACAAATAAAGACCAAAAAATAAAATACTAAAAAAGGTAAATGTGCAGCTAATATTTGCCTCCTGTTTGGTTCAACGGTTGTTTAGAAGCGATTCAGATCACCTCCGACTGCAAAAGCCCACAACTTTAGCAGCACTGTATTAGGTGGTAGGAAAATGGCCCTAAATGTGGGCTTAGTCACCAGCGCAGTCCGACTTCACCTCAGCAATTTAGAACCTAGCAAATACCCTCTATTGCTGGCGGCTTGACGGGCTGTCACCATAACCGATGGCATCGAGAGCTGCTGCAGAGCGCCAAACAAACAGAAGGCAGTTAAAACGATCTCAGTTGATCTTCCATATGGAAATAAGGTAGATGCAACGTGTATCTCAAAGCTACCGCGTGAAAAGTCAAATTAATATAGAAATACATGTCACGTTTCAGACACGACATGATCTTATGCGTGTAGATCATAATTTGGAGATAATCCGGCAATCACCAATGTCAGCGATGGGGTTGGAAGGTGAAACTAACGGAGGGACGTCTTGGTAAAAGCCAGAAAGTTGTATTAAAAAGTCAAATACAGCAAAGTCCCAAAAGACTGAGCAGTGGGGAGATAGCCTGTCACCATGTAACAGCTATTGCTTCACCCCAAAGCCACTTTATAAAGACCGAGCAAACACTGGGCTGCTTACCCAAGACAAGACATTGTGTAGTTGGATTTGTTGCGGACACTCCACTAAGAAATCCGATTTTTTCCTCCAGCAGTCTCATTTGGTGCACATCAGATATCAGCTCCCCTTTCACTTGGGTAAACAATGGCAGGGAGATGGAGCCGGTGGTGACTCAGTCCCCGGTGGATGGTGTAGTTCACTGCCATATGAAAGTTTAATCAAAAGGAGCAGGAGGCAGAAGTCTCTCAAGAGAGAGGACGCGGAGCCACCAACCAGGAAGCTTTGGCAAGAGGTCTTATATCAAATTTAGAAGTCATTAGGATTGCTAATAACAAGCACTGGCCAACTCCAGCAGCCTTGCTTGTGAGAACACAGCAAATGAAATGCTCCACCTCATCTCCAGTCCCACAGGAGAGGCCAGCGAGGGGCCGGAGCTCGCAGAGATTTCCATAAGCATTTTTTAATAAAATCCAGCATAATGAAAGATAAACAACCGGGAGGCTGGATGGAATGATATTTAATAACCGCAGACTCTCGTGCCTCCCCAGGTATCTGTGCTCCCTCAATGGACGCTTGTGTCAATACGAGCTGCTCAGCGTCTAATCTGGAGCGATAAGTGCAATCACAGATATTATAACCAGTGAATAACACGGCAGCTTGTGAAATGGGATCGTTGATGGGGGAATAAAAACCAATGCCATGGTGTAGCTGTGTGGTGAGCTGGCCACTTAGAAGCCCGGTCAGTTTATTAAAGGATGTAAAAAAATTACTTGTCGCAAGGTCGGTCTTGTTCTCGTGGCAGTTTCAGCCTTATTATTTATGATTTTTACCAAATTTCTCAATTCAGAGTGTATCTATACTGCCCAGGGGGGGGGGAGTATGAAATATTTGCCACCAGTGTGCTATAAATGTGAGCACAGCGAAGCAACTGGCCAATTTGGTAGCAGTGAAATATCCAGCGTACTGTATGTCTCCGTGTGGGAGGCGAACTCCCACATCGCACTCCCAGGGGTCTTTTGATAAAACACATGATCTGGTAGGTAGGAATCAGGTCGGAGCGGCAACATCAGAAATTCTGTTGCAATTACATTTTTATCAGCTTGAGAGTCGTCATAACGATTTGGAGGATGTTGAATGAATCGAACCCCAGGAAAAAGAACAATAGGAATCAGAAGGGATGGAATAGGGGAGCCATGCTTTTGCCCTTTGTGGAGATGTGGACAATACAATGCTGCCTTATGTAACTTTCCACACATTGAAATCCAAATAGTCCAGTTATAATAGTTTTGTAGGTCAAGTAACTTTCTGTCAATTTGTCAATCGGACAAATTAAGGTTAAGATTTGAAGAAAAAAGCTGCAATGATTGTGTTGCAGTCATTTCAAACTTCCTCAAACCACAGGGATACTTTTATTTTAGAAAATCTAGCTTTATATAGTTATAAAAGAAATATCTGAAATCCATTGTCAAGGGGACGCAATTACCAAGGATACCTGCAAAGAATTTGAATGGCACCTTCATCTTCCTTAAAAGGCCAAAATGAAGGAAATAAACAAAGTGCTTCAAACACAGCAAAGTGATTTGTAATTTTAAAATTTGCTCAACAGCAGTAAAAGAAGGAAAGTGTGTGTCTGGATGATGGCTCCAGACTCCTCAGCACATTGCTCCACAGAGATAGCTAAATGCTACTGACTCTGCAGCATTTGAAGCGATGACAAGCAGGAAACACAAAGTAAAAGAAGTTTGATCAAGGATACTCTGCCGCCAGAACATTGTGTTGTGTTGAAAAACAAACGCTGAGAGAAATTGTTTCAAACACATTACAATGGAAACTCTGAAACCCAGAACTGTTTTTGATCAAAAGGTTCGAGGTGAGCTGTTGTGAGTTGGATTTCACAGAGCAGCAAAAGGCACTGAGGTAAAAAAAATGCTTTTTATGTATGTGTGCGTAGACGTTTTTTCATAAGCCACGAAATGTATGAACTCATCGGGGGATCAAACGTGTGCACACTGTTGACATGATTTTACTTAATAACCTCACCTGATCTTAAAAGGTATTTTTATAGCTTGAAAAGTTGTTTCTCTTTTGTCTCTTTAGCAAAACAAAGATTGAATTTCAAGACTTTTACTTTGAAAGGAAGCTAAAGGACAGAAACATCTTTGCATCTTTCTAAATACTCACATCCCCCATTAAAGCGGGGCTGTTCTACTTAACTGCATTAGTTTAACTTAGATAAACCCAATAAACTTCCATCTGAGGAGGAAACACATCGGGAGCGTGCAGCACATTAGGTATTAGATTTCAACTGCATCATGAAAGGGAGAAAACAGGTGTTGATAAAAGAAGTTCTGCATCTTGTAGGTTGTTCGTCCATCAACTTTAAGCTGGGAGTCGTCAAAGCTACAAAACGTGCTCTTGCAGCACCAGCGTGATAATGTTGGGGTCGGGGGGGGGGATGTGTTTGAGCGTAACGTGATGGATGATGCAATTGTGAATTCACTTCATTAGTTAAATGGTCCCTGGCTGCTCACGTGTGTTGTGTATGTGTGTGTTTGTGTGTGTGTGTGTGTGTGTTTTTAGGGCTGTGGGGGTCGTTTGAGCACAAAGTTTCTCCCGTGCCCCGGCCGTGTGTAATTAAATCAGCCCGTTAACACCGAGGGCTGCTCACTCATCGTTCCAGCAGGAACCAAAGCATCAGGAAAAACCTCCACTTCTGGTGTTATTACATCAAATCGCTTCTTACAATCAACATCCCAACAGTTAACGCAGATTATTCACAATTAATTACCTGATTTGCATAAAGTGGATCATTATGAAGCATCCGAAACAAACCAAACACGGCGTTTAACCTTCACCCCAGAGACTTCACATACGTACTTAATGATAAGGCCCATTTAACAGGTACACCCCAAGGAGGTGTCCATAAAACTACCCATAATAACCATCTCATTAGCCTACATGTTGTGTCCTACAAGGTGCTGAAAGAAATGCTAATTTGTGGAATAGTGTCCCAAGTCATTTATTCCCCAATTGAGTTATTTACATAAAGCTTTTGCTCTGAATGTAAAGTCCAAAGCTCATTTGATGAGAAGAAACATTTGACCTTCACTTACACTTTACACTGTAATAAACTAAAATTTGAATTTCAGTAGCAAACATATAATTCATATTATGTCCATGTTATTAATGTTTCTGTTTCTCTGTGATGTATTTGATTGAGGTTACCGGAGCTTTGTTCCTATTCAGCAGCAAAATGTAGAGGAAATTACAGATCTATTACCAATTGAGGGAATAAGCCTCTGAACCTAAAAATGAACGTGACACCAAGAATTAAGATAAATAAGAGATGTGCCATCAAAATGGATAATGAACAATTAAAGACATGACACTTTTTGAATTCATAAAATAAAAGCAGCCCAACCAATAGGACTTTATAAACTGATGCAGACATTGGGGATATGTCTGGCATTGAGCATCCCATGGAATTTTTATTCAAATACAGCTTATAATTAGACAAACACAGAAAAATATGAGTTATTGTTTGAAATAATGTAAAGTAGAAGTTGATGCCTTTAAAGTTAGGTGTCATACATGTGTTTGGACCTGAGAGTTCTTCTGTTACAAGCTTCTGCATTTGGACGTATGACAAATAGGCTAAAAATACAAAGGAACATGTTCAATTTCAAAAGGTCAAAGTTCCGGGTCATAAGAATATTATAATTGTATGAAACCAAGACTGTAAAACCAATGAATCATAACATAACACAATGAGATCAATGACAAGGCAGCTGAGGTCAGTGACTGTGTCATTTATCAACCGGCGGTCTCGGAGTATTTACAGGAAATAGCTTCATCTTCTCCAACAATAAGATTTTGTAAATTATAATAAGCTTTATATCATCACCATTAGAGCTCAGACCACAGAAACCAGAACTCAAGTATAGGTTTATAATTCTGTTCACATGTTTGCTGCTGTGAATTGATGAATAGAAATTAAATCTAATTGAGACCTAGGGTAGAAAACAGCTTTTTTCATTACAGTTGTTAAAACAATTATTGAAGATTAAATTATCAGCCTTACTCATCGGGTTGTTTATGAAACATGCAACAACAACAAAAAAAAACATGCAAAAGATCTTCACTGTCACTTTCAAGGAAAAGGAAACCACTGAAACGTAAAGCCTTCAGATCCCGACATCACTTCCAGTTATCCGTAAAGTTAATTCTAATTCCTCCATCCCAGAGAGGGCTCACGAGTCCCACCTCGCCTGGCGCAGCTCAGAGATAATATCACAGGTGGCTCACGCAGCAGGGGAGCCCCGAATCTCCATTATCAGCCCGAGGGGAGCGGCAGAGGGAGGAGGAGGCAGAGGAGACCGCAATATGGTGAGTTTAGTTTCACCTGGCCTCACAGTTTGACCTCTGGACCATGTGTCAGCTCCTGCAGAAGAGCTTGAAAATAATTAAGGGGCAAAAGTCTCCTGAATGGGAAGTAGTTTCAAAATAATGGCATGCATGTTAAGTGGTCACAAGTGTAGTGCACGAGTTTGAGGCGCGGTGATACAGAGGAGTCTTGCAAGAAGTAGGAGTTCCATTAGAAATTATATTAAAAGAATAGAATATTAACTTGATACAAGCAGATAATTGACTTATTTTTGGAGGCCAATAAATGTGATGTCCAAAAAAGTTTCAAATAAGTCCCCGGGGTTTAAAAATGGGCTTTAAAACTTTCCATGGTCACCCTTTTTTTTTCAAATTGATTTCCTGATGTGTTACAGATCATCCATCCATCGTCTTTTAAAGGGTCGTGGGGCTGGAGCCGATCCCGGCTGATGGAGTACAACCTGGACAGATACCCAGTGTCTCACAAGGTCAACATAACGTCTAATGTGAAGACAAATGTCTTATATGATGTTGACATCTGCCCTTGTTGGATGTTACACACTCTTCAATCAAACGTATCCACCGCCAGCACATTCCCCCGAGCTGCAGGTAGTTCTGAAAAGTCCGTGAAGGCATCAGAAAAAAAGAGCTTAAAGCAAATCTCCTTCCTGAACCACCGATAAATAAAAGTCTGCTTTCAGTTCAGTCATCTCTTCAGTTCTGAGCAGAGTCAGGTTTTATGGAATGTGAGGTCAAGGCAGGTCAGAGCCACAGATGGAAACTGTAACTGGAAAATATACTGTACAACTCTGTAAAAGGACTCTGAGAGGCGTCAGCCAGAGAATATATCGTACAGATCCTGGAGAGACAGACACACACACATACACACACAGGTTCACCGTGATGTTGATGATTCCTTTGCTTTTTAACTGTAAACGGGCTGCAGCATTATTGATTCTGTGGTGAATAGAGTAAAGACTTTCAGCCATGATTCTGCCACAGTGGTTGAGATATTCCTTTCCTACCGTATTTCTAAAATAATACTTATACGTGACCAAATAAAGTGTAAATTACTGATAATGAAAATATATCCTGACTTTAAAAAGAGTAGTAGACCGTTTCTGAATTCAAGTAGGTCAAACTATGTCAGATTATGTGTAGAAAAACACAGACAGAGCTAAAAACATCAGTAAAAGCAGTAATACAATGAATTACAAACAATACTACACAGGTGAGCAATATTTCATTAAAAATGTTTGAGTAGCTACAAGGAAAAGCTGGTTAGATCTTGGATATTTCACTAATGTGCCATTTACTTAGAAGGAAAACAAGAGGTTTACATTTTAGTTCAGTAGTCAATCTCCTTTTAGCTCCTTTTTGGTCTCTTCCATCAGGTATGAACAATATTTGCCTCTCAAAGAGTTGCCAACGGTTTAGAACAACACACACACACATTCCAGGAGTGAATCAGCAGAGATAAAAACCTATTTATACACATCTCTGCTGCATATTTAACATTATTCAATCCAAACTCTGGATATATATTTTGGTCCAAAGCTACATTTTTCTTTGTGTGTGTTTTTGTGTTGACAACAGGAACGAACTCCTCTGTTTCCTCAGATGTTCACCTGGGTGAACCATAGGTAACACCCTGCAGTTTCCAGTCTGGCGTGGACAGCCACAGTCCATCTACCGCAGAGCACAGACGGGAAGTGAGGCCGTGGCAGGAGGATGAGAGGCGAGCTGCAGCCAGGTAACAGATCACACACACTATCATCACCACATAGAAACTAGGGAAGGGTGTAAGATCGGCAGCGTACATGGCCCAAGAGGAAATGTATATTCCCAAGTGTGGTACGTGTTACTTCTAATTAAAATGTTGTTTTTCCCTCTTTATCAGCGTGAAACTGACCATCAAGTAACAAACCAGATTTCTCCTGCATGATTCCTCCAAATGAAGTTTGTCAGCTTGTTGTTTGAAGTCGGTTTCAAACAGACTGGACATGAATTGGGCTCTTGAGGACCACAGAAGTGAAAAAAGAAAAGGCAGAGCGTTAAAACCAGTGAGAGCTGGAGCAGGAAGGAGGTGGGAGGGACAAAGTGTGAAAGCACACCAAACAAAAAAACTGAAACGAAGGAGGAAGAAAGAGGCGGATGAGAGAACAGAAGGCCGGAGAGAAAAACTAGAAAGAGAAAGAGGAGGGGAAGACGTCTCTTTTTCCCGCTGACCCGCTTCCTCTGCTCCACCGCCCCTCCACACTCCCCTTCCCCTCTGGGCAGCCAGGTGGCCAGGCTGGGCACAGACGGCCCTCCTTCCCTTCTCCATGCTGGCCCTGCTGGCCCTTCCAAACACCAAGCAGCAGTGGTGGGAGGACACCAGCCAGACGTGGTACAAAGGGAGAACGGACACGCAGCGTTTGATGGCCTGGCACACGCTCACCTTCCACACAACGCACGAGGAGAACAGAGCCTGGCGAGCGAGAGCCGGCGCTTTCAAAGCAATTGTTTTTCGGGAGGAAAATGACATGAAAGTGTGAATCTGTAGGGACTTTCACATGACTGATGAGCGCGTGTTAAGTTTCTGGTGCAATCTGAATTTGACATGAGGTGCATATGTTTAGATTAAGTTGCACTGATATGATCTGGGAGATAATCAGCAGATCTACTGACGGTACCAACGCTCATTCTGCATCCAAACACTTGAGCTTCCTCCTCCATCACAGCCGCCCACTGGATTACGAAATTTAAACTAATTCACTCAATTTCTTGCCCATGCCCCTTATCTATATTTCTGTAACATTTATTTTAATTTATTTTCCAAGTTCTGGTCTTTTGCACAGTTTTATATTTAATGCTGATTGTGTTATTTCTTTCTGTTCATTTAATCTGATGTTCGATGACCAGGAAAGCCGCCATTAAATAAAAATGACTTATTTTCTGTAAGACAGCTTTTTGTAAAAAAGGTCTTGATATATCTAAAGTCTTTCTCAGTCCATACGAGGTCAATGGAAAGACAAATAGACTCAAACTCATTCTTTACCCGCTGTCAGCTGATGTAACAATGCATGGAGGTTACACAAGTTTGAGGCAGACACTAGCACATTCACTTTCTTCATTATGAAACACAAACCAAGAGAAAAAGGAGAAAGTCTGACAATTCCAGCAAAGTTTTTAAATGCATCTAAATCTGGGCAATAAAACCAAAACGCAGGCATATGCATCATGGAGTGACTGAACAAATGGGAGTTTTCACCTGGTAGCCTGAAGGTGACAAAAACATGAAAATAACAAATCGTCTGATGTTGCTGAGATAACTTGCTCATGCACAGAAGTAGAAAGTAGAAAATGTGGAATCCAGATAGATAACAGGGCAGAGTGGCTGCAGATAACTAGATTTTGCTCAAATTCACTGGATTCTATAATGAGGAGATGAGGAAACCATAAGACTGTTGCAAGATAAGTCGTGATACCCTGGTACCAGACATGTCCACCTCACCATTACTGCAGCACAGAGCAATTTGATGATGAGGAGGATACAATAAAAAAATAGCAAACCACTTTCAAACACTGGACCCAGACTATAGAGGTTATTGTATAGAGTATATTTTAATCCACTCGAGCTGCTGGGGCCGCACCGGGCTCTGCTCTCCCTCACCTGACACCGATACCGTGCATGCACTCTTAGCTCCACCTGACCCGACGCTGATGCTGCAGAGTGCACCGTGGTCTCTCTCTCTCTTTCTCTCTCTCTCTCTCTATGAATGGTAGCTCATCTACATCTAGTTAATCTTCCCGTCTATAACCGTCTATACAAAGGTTTGCTTTGTGTTGTTCATTTAATTTGAGCAAATAGTTAAAATTGTTATTTTTTCTGGCAGCAGATCTATGACACATCGTGCTCTTCAATGCAAACTAGTGGCGCCCCTAAGAAAAGGAAGAGGCTTCTCCTCATTGCAAATCAAACTGCCATTATTTCAGGTTCGGAATTTTAACTGTAATTTGAATATTTTTAGTAAAGGTATGAAATTGTGTTGATTTGCTGCTGACGGTTCTCAGAGTTGAAATAAAAAAAAACTTGCCATTACTGATGCAAACCAATTTGAATTCTTGCTTTTGTATTTTTAAATGGACACTAGAGCCTAACATTTGCTCTTTAAAAATATGCTTCAGGCCACCTCTGGGACAAAAGCATCACTTAGTACACATAATGAAAAAAAAATGAGAAATTCTGCATAAATAAATACATAAAATTGCAAAACTGCTAACAAGCTGGAATGAAGAAAGAATAAAGTGCAAAAAAGAGCTGATAACAGAATGAAATATAAACTATTAACACTTTAATGTGCAGGATTGAACAACAATATGCGGTTATGTCATCGCTGCAGACACATTTTCACCTGAACCTGTTTGTCCTTGTTAGGAACATACAGTGCTGCTGGTTTATGGCAGTATTATAGGTCACTGCTGTCATGTAGCAGCACTGTACAGTAATCAATCCACCACCCACTGCCTGCACCAACAACCTGAGGACTACTGCCGGAGACGTCTCAGTCAATACAGCTTACTTAGGTTGAAATCATATTTTTCAGCTTCAACTGGGTCCAGAGTACCCAAGGCTACCATCTGTACTTCCACAGCAGATGTCTCATCCCCTCCATCATCTGGGAGTCCTTTGGCCTTCAGGGCCAAGCTGTCTCCGCATCAGAGTGAACACTGCAGCCCATTGAGCGAGTGCACGGAGGACAAATGGGAGGACAAAACTAGGAGGTCATCGGCATGGACGTGAACAAAGCTCCATTCACTCACAGTATGAACATGCAGAGAAATGTGACGATGAATGGACTGAAAATGAAAGCTGGACTTTTTCTCTGCTCAACATGAATATGTCCTGTGTGGTCCGATGCCATTACAATGGACACTGTCTAGCATGGAGCCCTGAATGGGCTGTGATGTGGACCCTCTTTATTGATGAGATAAAAAGGCGAGAAGGGAGCTGCCAATGAAATGACGCGACGCTGCCTGTCGCATGCACAAAGTCACCAGAAGCAGCAATTTAACCTTCGCAGGCCTCGGTTAATTTGCTGCACGTCACAAGGCAGAAAATCTCCCAATAACAGCTGCAGTGTGGAGCTGGGAGGACTGGCTCGGCTGCAGAGCCACTCCAGCGGAGACAAGGCAAAGGCAACCCGGGCGATCTGAGAAACCACTGTTCAAAAGCAAAAACAATTGCAGCCCCGTTGCATCAGTCGGATGTCGGGTCCACGGGAGCATTGCTGTAAAATTCGTCATCCCCGAAGCCAACAAGGTCCTCAAAAGTTAAAACCCAAACAATGCTCTCTGAAGTGATTGATCTTGCCGGCATAAACACCGTTCTCCCGTTTTCGAAAGAGGAGCCAAACTAATTGTAATTCAGGAGACACAGAACCACTGGGTTCCCTCCTCTCCCCCATTTAGTGCACTGACTTAGCTAAAACACATTTCACTGGATTAATCTGGTCCGCCTGGAAGGTGAAGATAAAATGTACTTCAGGCCAATATCAGCAGGAAGGACAAGGGGGGAGGGATAATCATATGGAGCCAAACAGTATCAGAGACATTGTAATGATAATTATTTATCGTCCCCTGTCAAGGTCGGGATTCTTTCCCCCGGTTGTGAAAACTTTTGAACGTTAAATAAAACAATCGCTCCGCCGGCTCGTTTTCCTTCCACGTTTAATGAGTATCTGACTTGGAAAAGGTACGACGGGAAGAGACAAAACCACAAACAACAAAGCACAAGGTCAACGACAGACTTCCTGAACGACCCTAATGAATAAAGGCCTAGATAAAGAACAATGATTAATTGGTTCCGTGCATCAATGCAAGGCAAGGACAACCCCACAACTTACTAATCAGTCCTCGGCAGAAGCTTAACAGGAAAAGACAATATGCTGCCACCCTTTAAATACCCATTTTGTCCCCTCACTGTGTCTGTCCATCACATGCAACGGCACACTTCCTGTTGCCGTGACATAATTCTGGCCTCTTCATTACGTGTAGCACCAACCTGAACTCATACTCCATGCCTGGAAGGAGTTCGGCGACATTAAAACGATAGGAGCTCACACAGCCCCCTTTCCCGGTCTCGTTTAAGGGTGAGCGGGAGCCGGTTTCATTTCCTCTGACAGTCGGAGGGAAGCGGAGCAGAGAGCGAAAGAGGAGGAGGAATATTTTTAACCAGCACTGCTACTGATGAATCACCTCGGCTCCCGACTATCTCCAGGGGGCAGTAGCTGAAGGGGTGCAGGTGAGAGGTGCTTGTTTCAGGATGGAAGAAGAGCAAAACCAGACTTACCTAGAGAGAGACAGAGAGACAAAGGGATTGTTAATCATGTGACACGTATGAAGATATGAGCAGGATCTTAAACCAAAGCACCAACACATTTATAAAAACAGACAGCCATGCATTAGATAAATAACATGTCTGGGGAAAAAAGGGGTTTTCTAGCAATATTTCTGCAGGCTGTTAGCACAACGTAGAACTTTCATGGACTGTGAGTACTAGGAAGAATAGCACAGCATAAACAAATAAAACTGGGTCTTGAAGAAGTGATACTATGATAAAATGAACAAGCCTATTAAAATGACTAAAGATAATTATGAAACACAAACATTTCAAATGAGGCATGAACTCTGTGGTCTTCCCATCGCTGGAATAAAGACACTGTTGACCACTGCTTTAACACAAACATACAGACCTACATGTTAGTTTTAATGGCATTTGTTCATCTTCAAGGTCTGAAAACCAACAATCCACCACTGTCTTCCTCAAGGTGGATTCTTAAATCAACAAAAGGCTCCAATTTAATTGTCTTGGCTGGAAGAATGATAATACATTTCGATCTTTAGAAAAGGACCTGACCATGACCTCAAATTTAAAAGGACAATAGCTAATCAACAAAGAAATGCTTCTATTGTTCTCCGATGAATGCAAACATTAATTTGAAATGTGATTGGTGGAGTGTATATTCAAAAAGGTGACAGACCCACAACCGCTCTTTCTA
This sequence comes from Pseudopleuronectes americanus, assembly GCA_038501795.1. Classification (NCBI taxonomy): domain Eukaryota; kingdom Metazoa; phylum Chordata; class Actinopteri; order Pleuronectiformes; family Pleuronectidae; genus Pseudopleuronectes; species Pseudopleuronectes americanus. Next base: position 19,110,207 of record CM076728.1, on the reverse strand, counting down.
GTGGTAAAACTAAAACCTTCCAGGTAAAACACAATCCTGTCAGTGGCATTAAGCCTGAACTCAGATCAAAACCAATCACGACAACCACTCATCCGATTCTCACTCTACAGTCTTTGTGTTATTTATTCTTCTCAGCCCCCACCACAGTTTAATATGCTCAGAGGAAACAGTGGGGTCATGACTCTGTATATTGTGATCTGTATTACAATAGTGAAATACCTTTGTCTGGCTCTCCTCTTTTATTTTGAGGATGTATTTCACCTTTATTGAGTTAGCAGTATTGAGTATTGGGATTGTAAACATGTCGTTATCCTGCTGTCCCTGAAATATCAACTATGAGACTGTGACGGTGAAACCACACAGACTGAACTGGTGCTCCAAACAAATACAATTTGTTTGCATAAAGTGTTGTCATTTTCGATTGTGTGCCTCACCCAGGGCACCTAAGGCAAATTAATATATGTTGGGAGTGATGGGTTGCAGACATACATGTCTTTCAATTAAAACCTTGGATAATAAAAAAAGGGTATGGACAACGGGTGAAGCAAACTTGAATTGCATAGGACACATGTATCCTGAATATCCACAGACTCGTCTGGAAACTAGTGTTTTGTCTTATGCAGCAGCATTAAATCTTTAAAATATGCATGTGCTTCATGACTAAACAATCAGCAAAAACTAAAACAATGTGCAACTTTAATCATTTCAAAAAAATAAGCATGAAAAAAAGAATCACAAATGTAAGAGAATGTGATAAACAACCACATTCTCTCGGTGGATTATTGGTGGACAGTAGATAGCGAAATGACAATGCTGACTTTATAATGAAAAATTAATTCGCAAATTCCATGATGCACGGAGCCGTTTGATGGTTTCTGCAGCTCGACTGTAGTCATTGTTTATTAAAAGAGGAGTGGAGTCTTTTTCTCTGATTTTGCAAAATAGTCATTTACTGTATGAAAACACATTTACTGATGAAGGGACAAATCTCTCGAAACCGCTCTTCTACATGTTTTGAAACTATAACTGTTTTATGCTTTTAAGCAACATTAATGGACTTGGCCGAGACTTAGATGCAACAGGAGTTTGTGTTAAAACATGCAACCTTCATGCTGTGATCAGTAATAAGTGGGAGACGGTGTGGGTACGAGTTCATGTGTGTGTGTCTGTGTGTGTGTTTGTCTTTGAATGCAGCAAAATAGGAACAGACAGCCGAGGCGACGCTGCACTGAAAAGCACCACACTCTAATCCTCCACGTCTCAGTTCACTCCTCTGACAGAAATAATATCTAACTCAAGCGAGCGTAAAACACGGTTAATCAGTTGTGTGGCCATCTATCATGCTGGCAGCCACAGGACCTGCGAGTGTGAGACTGCACAGTGACTTTAACCCGAGAGAAGGTTTGGATTTGTCAGAACAGGTCGAGCGGACACGCATGAGCACACAGCCCCCGAAATTATTCGACTGTACAGATAAGATACCCTCAGGTTTCCAATTTCACAAGCGATTTTGAGAAAGGAGATATTTCAGGCAGGTTCTTCTACTGGGAGCATTTAAATGTTTAATTGCTCGTACCACACGTGTAGAGCACTGAATGATTTAAACATTTTTGGGGGTAAAAATATGAAAATTTAACTTGTGTGATTTGCCAGTAATGGGCCCACGACACCATCCTAAACACTCTCAGATGGCTCCTCTCCGTTTTTTTGGCAGAGAAGCAATTATTCACCAAGCTCCTTCTCGATGTCAGAGATTCGCTGTTAGGCTCCTCTTCCTTCACCGCGATAGTCCAAACAATTCCTGCAGTACTGCTGATGGTGCACCAATCTGCGTACATCCCCATGGTCCTTCTTTCCCCTCAGGTGGTTTTGGCGTCTTACAGGAATCTTCTTTTTAGAGGTTTCTGCATCCCATTGTGAATAAACCCCGGCTCCTCATACTGACCAGACAGACAATTACACCAGGTTCAAGTTCTCTCAGCGTTTCAGTGCAGGCGACAAAGAGTAGTTTAATTAGCTTAGATCCTTTTTGTATTCTCTCATGTAACCCTGATGGTATCATTTTTAACTTGTTTTGAACTTGCACCTATAAAATGTCCTCAGCTAAATCTGACTTTTCACACCTTAGTCGTGTAATTTGCACCTCGAGCTACAATGTGAAAATATATCCAGCACTTGGAGGCTTTTTCACGTGTAAACTTGTTAGCCCAAACTAATTTGATGTTTAAATAAGGGACGAGTCTCCACATGAAAAACCTCCTTATCACCTTGGGCATTCATAGCAATGCCTTTCTCATTCTGGTATTGCATTGGCAGTACATGCAACACTGCCCACCATGTCCTGCTGAATTCATGATGGAAAGGCGTCGCTCACTTTGTTTTCAGTCTCACGTAATCTCAATACAGAATGCTCTGCCTGAAAAGATGTAGAAATAGGGGCCCTCATATATATGCAAATATGTAATAAATACAAGCTGCTGCACTGAGAGCGTGGCTTAAATAAACCAGATAGGGCAAAGGATGGATGGATGGAAACCCCAAACAGTTCTCCCTGCAGGGTTGAAGCTGTTGGCAGCGAGCTCTCTGTCTGTCTGCACCTACCCACGTCCGTGATGCCCCAGTCAACTGCATGGCCAATCATTGGAAAGCACTTATTTTCTCAACAGATGGGAGGACACCCTTGCCAAAGTTTCAGAGTGATGCCCCTGTGACCTCTTGAAGCTCCCGGAGAGAGAGAGGCCCGTCTGCTTGCTCCTGCTGTGGCCCTCTCCCAGGGTCGCATAGGGTTAGCTTGCAGTGGACACGGGACAAATCACTGGTAGTGGCCTGTAGTTACTGAAGTTGATGGGGTGCTGTGCCCATGTACAGTGCATCTGTGAATCTCCAGAGCAGCTCTGTGGTGCACTCCCATCTCAGGCTTGCCAAGAAATACTCAAGAGGACGATGAAAGATCCTACAGATTATATCTCATTCACTTCATGAGTGGATATTTGAATGTGTCTACTCGTGATAAACACGGCACCACAAACGAGCTACTGCATCTATTGTGCAGAGGAAACTTCAGTTAGAAAGTATTAGAGAATGTTTCACTAAAGATAAACCTGGATTTAACCTCCATATGCCAGGTTTGATCAAATGCCTCTTTTCATTCAAGTTATCTGGTCTTGACGAGTGTGATCTTCTTTTTATAAAAATTTGAACTGCAGCTGGTTGGCCTTTTGCAGAGCGAGTTCAAATCCATCTCTACTATAATTTCTATTTGCATGAGGCCTGGCATGATTTCCCAACCCCCTCTGCTTTGATATATAACTTCCAAAGACATGCTGACAGCCCCCTGACGACCGTTCAGCAAAATAATGCATGTGCAATATTCTGCACCACTGAAGGTTCCCCATACAGATACATTTCAATATAGTAAGAGTTGAAAACAAAGGCATTTTTTATTCCCTCCTCTGATCCATTAGAGGACAAATTAGATTACATTTCACATATCAAATGCAAAACAATTAGTAGAGCTCTTGCGTTAATTTGCACCAATTCATTGAATATAGCCTTTATTTACCTATTAAGGTCCTATTGGGATAAAATATCTCTTCTGCCAGAGGATTATGGTCAAAATGTGATGACAAGGTTTCATATGAAACTACAAATAGGAACTGACAAAACCCGAAAAGCATAACAGACACCAAACATCCAAAGATCAGAGGCCAAGCTGAGTCACGGCATATAAAGGCACTTATTAAAAGAAATGACAGTGTTCTGTGAAAACAAACATGTCAAGAGAGGGTAAGCAATTCAGGCTGAGATGCCTCGTGGCTCATTCCACGCTGGCAAAGCATGTAAGGATAAGACAGATTTATCCACAGCTCTGTTGAGCAGCAAGTTGAGGAGTATTTTCTCTGACGTGCTAGTGTTGAAGTTACTGGAGCAACACGTCAGTAGACTGAATATTCTCTGTGGCGATTTACCGAATAACAAAGAATTCATGAACAAATTCGGTTTTTCTTCTGCTTGCAAACAGAGGCAAGAAACCTGAAGTGTGTTTCTACGAAGCAATTCAAACCAAAGCTCCTGTTTGTTTTCTTTTCGTGACCAGCTGACCAATTAACTTGCATATTAATCCCCGGACGGCAACCTCTCACAGATGTGAGGTCACCAGATAACAAAAAACAAAAACGATTCCACTACACACAATGAGCTGTCGACCTTCCTTTGCATCCCCAGATGGAACGTTACTGTCCTCGCCATGCAGGCAATGAAAAGTGACAAAGTGTTGTTTGGCTCCGGCGAGTCGAAGGCGAGGGTCTACAGGTTTTTTACCGGTTAAATCTTCCTCAAAGTTCCCCCCGGTTGGCATGAAACAGCTGTTCCGATGCGATGGGCAGAGGAAATATGCATGGGGCAAACCCGCTGTCCTAGTAACACTGTGTCTCATAAAACCCCCACGGCCTAGAATAAAACTGCTGATTAATAGCTGGTGCACATTAAAAAGCACGATCGGGTTCGAGAGTGCTTCTGGTCCCGGTGTGAATTGAAATGCAAAGCAACGCTGAGCTGGGATAGAGGAGAGCAGAGAGGAGCTCAGACATCCTGCAGTTAATGAAACAGCACCGACTGTACAGTATGTTATCTATAGAACACTCAAATATGAATTTCAAAACCCGGACCAGTGCAAATATATAAGAATAATGAGAAGCTGTAAAAAAAAAGAAGCCCAGTGGGGGTTTTACTGGGGGAATTATTTAGGCATGAACAGTAATACCCTCCATTAAATTTTATGAACTGAATTACCTTGAAAAGGCGGACTTCTTGTAGTGACACTACGCTAACCTCTGTAGATATACATGGGATTTCATTATCTCGACAGGAAAATGTATGAATTTATGTTTCAGCCGAGTTCGGTCGAGCTTTATTTTTCAGCGAGTTGAGAAGGAAATGTCACAAGAGGCCAAAAGGAGTTTGTGCAGCTGTATTTGATGAAATATTGTTTTCAAGTTGCTTCCGCTTGCAACAAGTGTCATTTTGTGTTGTTTTTTTTCAGTTTCTGAAGTCACTCCATACTGGTTCCCTGTCTGTTGTATAACTTTGTATTCACAGAAACACAGATGTATGGTGAATAGCTACTTAAAAAACTTCCCTAACAGCGAGAATAAACTCCTTTTAGTGTCTACAAATTGATGCATGTAAGCTGGGGTCACTGGGAGTCACAATCCACCCAGATTTGTATTGGCAGCTGCAGCTTGATAGGCCTTTAAGCAATGTACACGGCTGCCTGAGGCATGGTTCGAGAGCTGAGAAACTCCCAGTCCACGAGATCGAGGCTGCAGTCACCTCCAGGGGAATTCTCCCAGGATGTGAGAGGGGGGAGGTCAGGAAGAGGTCTCTAGATTTCACAAAAAAAAGTGCCAGCATTGATAAAGTATGCTGCCAAATAGAAGAAGAATTTCCAACTTGGTGGGCCCATGCTGTATCCACAGGGAGTAAATGAAAACAAGGTTAATGCATTCGCCTCTTATTACCCACGCTGGAGGAGAGGCCATCAGCTGTGTCGGGAGGCAGAACGGCAAGATATCAAAAACAGCAAGTGATATGCTGTTCAAGATCGTGCTGCCAAGGAAATCTGTTTGGCTTGCTCCTCGGTAATGACTTATAAATGATGGCGGAGGGAACTTTGTTTCTGAACTCTCAAGGTCTGCACCGAGTCGGCTCTGGTGGGAACCCGGTGGGTGAACTGCCTGCTTTACAGTCACCGTGGCCCTCAACTGCTGGCGGAGTCACTGCAGGAAAAAGAAATGTCCCAGTGAGGAAAAACAAAATGTTTTCCTACTCCCTGTTGGTTACTCAACCATGGCTGATTGTTTCCAGATTACACGAGTGCCAAGAGGCCCTCTGCGACCTACAGTATAATGGGACGGGTCTTTAATCTCTTGTTTTGTTCCCCAGATAGTGTTGTCTTAATAAGTGGCATGTCTGCTTGGATGTAATACCCGCTGTAATAAGACTTAAGCCTCCTTCTCTTCGGTTGCCAGCTGGAGCTCTGGGGTGTGCGGTCAGGACGCTCCGCCACTATGACCGATTGCTCCGATGTCAGTCACGTTGACCTGTCAACACTGGACTTTAACAGCAGGGTAATGGGCATCCCACTGACAAGCAGGGGTCCCAGGGTTTCAATGTGGCACAGGATGTCTCAACAATGAATTCTGGCCCTGGACCCTGGACTCTCACTGAGGAAAATTAAAGTCACTGTGTGCCTTTCGATTGCATCATATGTACTATGTTTTGAGTACCTAATACGTTGCATACTTATATGTTCTGTCTACTTGAAAAACTGTATTTCAATCCCGTCTGTCCTGTACATTGGGTAGAGTTAACAATAAAGTTGTTTATAGGTTTATAACATTCCTACAAAAGCTTAATTGAGATGTTTCCATTTTTAAAATGATGATGAATCACTGATAATATTATGAATAAATATATACTTGATTAAACCTGAATTTTCACTGTGTCACAAGCAATATTTCTACATTTTATCATTAGTGGCCACAATAATGATGCAGGATACAAAATGTAGATGAATCACCATTTTAGTTTTTTTATTTTAACCTGAATCATGATAGTTTATCCTAAATCCAGCCAAGTTTTTCGGCCCAAACCAAACAAAACCCTGACTGTCCAACTGCCCAAATGCAGCTTGTGCACTTATTATTGTTACTATGACTACAAGAGGTCCATCTGGCACCGGCTCTGTCCTCTGGGTCACATGTGATAGTTGGGACAAGCCACCAGTACGGTCCTTTAGCTTGGAGAACTTGTTAGTAACGAGTCATAACTTGTATATAAAAGAAGTCGTTAAACCTTGTGCTGCCGGTTTGGCCAACGACACATAAAACCACTGAAGACCGGCAATAAAGATCAGGAAAAAAACAAACTTAAATGAACGGTTGTTTGGAATGACCTCTTTACTTTTGCCAGCAATTACTACCTGGCCCATTTAGCACAATCTGCAGAAATCAGGCAAAGTGAATTCTTCCCCCAAGGTTGCTCTTCCTATAAAACAAAGCCCATTACTGCTCCTCTGAGCGCAGCTGCTGTGACAGGTAAATGTTGTCTCTGAAGAAAATGTCCCATGATGACAACATTCACTGCAGGGTGATGATAATCCCTGATTCATCATTCTCATATACTGCGGTGGTTTGCGTATCTCTCGCCTGGAGCTTATCAGCTGCAGCCATTCTCTCTCTGCCTTGTGCTCCTCTTTCTATCTCTCCTCCTCTCTCCTGTCTTTTTTCCCTCTCTCCCTCTCGTCCTGCTTCAGCAAATCCCACCAGCCAAATGCTTTGTCCCAGAAATCTAATGGAAGTGATTTGACTTCTGATTAATGGGGCTGACAGAGCCAAAATGCCGGGGCAGTGCACTACTGTGCCTATTATGGTGAACACACGACCCGTGAGAGGAGAAAGCCCATGGGGCTGTTGTGTAACAGCAGCTGAGGAGGTACACAAACAAAGGTATATATTCCTGAGGAGCGAGACTTCAATGTGAAATCAATATTTTATATTTTGTAACACTATAGTGACATTTCCAATTAAATCATGCGTCTTGATGCATTGGAAGCCAGGATAGTATTGTTTTCAGTCCTGACACCTATTATTTCCTCTATTTTGTCACGGCAGCAGATTTCATTTTGACGAATGGCACTAAACATATTAATTGTGCTTCAGGTTGGTGTTTTTCTCTGTGAGACAAGGATATAATTAAATGTTCTGAGAACATTTTGAAGATGAAGCTTTTGGACTAGGCTAATAAGATTGACATTATTACACCTGAAAGCTCATAGTACTTGTCCCTGGCTGCTAAGGTGGTGTTGACTCTACTCCCCAATGTGGCCACAAACATTTTACAGAGAGTTCAGAAGTCTGTGCTTGATTTATAGACAAACCCCTACATTGTTCTGTTCACACTATATAAATATTAGATTGTGTTTTCCCAGAATCAGGACATGGCTGCCTAGGGGACATTCTATAAATACAGCCTGACAGGCTACATGGCTTTTACGGTCCTCAGTGAATTCACTTGGCTTGCTCGGAGTAAAAGCCTCTGTGTTTCAGCAACTCTGAGGGATGATCCGTGTGCACCGGGCTCACTGCGATTGGATCGTTTTTTTCATTTAAAAGTGCAGAATGTCCAAGAGCTGTCAGAAGCAGCGGAGGGGAAATGGGGTGAAGTCCTTCATGTGGGCGTTTGCCTGAAGACAATCAAACAGGACCTTCAGTTTATAATGTTCATCAATCCTTTTCCTACAAACAGTAAAGCAGAATCACTGCCTGGGGTTGTATGCCTCCATCAAGCAGGGCAGTTTCACCCCACACATATTTTCTTCCAGACCTATGACGTCCGCCGTGACCTTCACCTTTCCTCTTTGACAACCAAACCTTAATGACTTCATCCTCCAATCCAAATGAACGTTTGTACCAAATATGAACAAATTCCCTCAAATCGTTCTTGAGATACCACGTTCACAACTATGGAACAGATGGATGAAAAGATAATGCCTCCAGACAATGTCTTTCCCGGTGAAGAAGCATTAGCGCCTATGCTAAGTAGAAGCTCCGCAAATCTAGCATCCATCCCTGAAAAATACTGATGAGCGAGTCAACACGGCATCACGGGGCGCTGCACCACATATTTCATTGTGTTGCTTCAAAGCGGCGCTGATACTCTGACCTAAGTGAAAGCTCACAGTGCTGGTGGATGCTTCAATGCAGCTTCTAGTGCTGCAGGACGCACCTTTGAACAGCAAAGTACAAACACACATAAAACACACACACAATACGGTAGCTGAAAAACCAAAGTTATTAAAGTTGAATCAAATACCAGTTCAAAGAGAAACGCAGGTCCCTTTGCACCCTTGTTGTGATGTAGCCAAAGGTGATGTAACCATTACAAAGACTATTATTTCCAAACTTTTAGATTTCCATGAAGTTCAGATTTCCAAAGATAACGAGCACGTCAAGCTGAATGAGCGTGCATGGGGTCATGGATATTGTGTTTTGAAATTAAATAAAAAGGAAATCTCTTAATACATGGACAAATTAACATGACAGCTGAATGAGTCACACATTTGAGCTGTATAAAAGCTTGTATATTCTATAGTGAATGAAGTGTAACACTATTATTCACAAAACCACATGAACCATATATTTCAGAATATAGAAAAAAATATTATAGTACATAGTGCAAACTTTGAAATACAGGCCAACATGTTCAATTAAACTATTCCAGTACTGACGAGTCGGTTCAGGCACTTCAAATCCAATCACTCAAATATAAGTTTCCAATCAGCCCTCATGGGAGAAAGACTTCAGATGTTTGTGTATTTCATGGGAAGCTGAACAAAGTCGACTATTTTTGCAGAGTGCAAGAGGATTTTAATTATTTCAATGCATGAATGAAAATCTCGTTCTGTTTTGGAAAGAAGCTGCATCGTGATCACAAACCATCTCCGCTGAGGAAACCAATAATACAAATAATAATAATAGTTGCAGTCTGGAGTCCAGGATCTCTTCTATGTCACTACACTGAATAGGGAATAAATAGCGTATAGTGTAAATGGTACTGGATATAAGTGCTACAGATTTGATCACACATTTCAAAGCGTATGCTGCAATAAATCCTTCTACACGTGTCTCACAAAGCTGAGGGAGGAAGTTGGTCGGATGCCGTCGGGTTTCCTGAAATCCCAAACTGCCAGAGCTCCAGCTCCAGCTCGACTGCTTTTATGCAGAGCACCACCTCAGAGTTAGACTTCCCTGCACCCATTTGAATCATTTATTCAGAAACACGATGTCTTAATAAGGGCTTCACTCCCGGTGACACGCACTTTGATGGTTTATTTGTGGGGGTTTTCTGTTCTACTGCACATTTTTCCGGCCACCTCGGAACAGTCCTGCTGTGACTGGGAGAGTGAGGGCCATTTTCCTGGCTCCGAACCCGCAGCATACCTTCAGCCTGGTGGAGCTTATTAATTAATCACAGAACTATGTTCCATAACCTGGGGATTACAGCGAGCATGAGTCTCATAACCATCTGTGCACTTCTTGATCCTCAGGGCAGTCAGACTCGAGACTGAACTACAAAAGTATTTTAAGCCCGGTACACATCAACTTGGATTGTTCAACCCAAAGTTACCCTGTGCTCCACATCTGTCTTTTATGATTCAGGTTATCATCGGACTTCTGGTGCATGTTGGACGACTTGTACAACAACCAGATCTGCTGCAGGGCCGGCACAAGAACAAGCTCGCTGGTTGTCAGCTGTCCTTTCCCTTCGATACCAGGTACGCTTCAGCACCTCCAGTACAACTTCACTGTCAAACAAACAGAAAGAGCCAAGCCACAGTTTGCTCATAGTGTTGCACTGCCCCAGTGTTCAATGGGGAAATATTGATCCCAGATGCAGTCGCACAACTGAAGGACACAGCTTGTGTTCATGGGATAAAATAACAGATATGCTTACCAGTGATTTTTGCATGTGTTTGCCAATTTACTAGAGATCATGTTTTAATTCTCCTGTTGCAAAGCAGATGGCTGTGTATTTTGCTTTGCCTTTATTCCTGGCAGCCGAAACAGTTAATGTGAATGAATAAAATATGAAAAATAAATAAATACATGTATAAATTACCCCAATTTCACCGCTCGGGGATATTTGACTTTTTTCCCCAAAAATTGGACCATTATGGTGAAGAACATCTGCTGAGTAGAGCTGATTTGCATCTGCGGTGCACGTTAGCTGCCTTATGTCTTAATGTGGGGCTGTTCATACAAACCCATAGCAGCAATGTATTCCCATTGTATGTATAGAACATACTGGAGACTGAAGATGGTTTCAGTAAAAGAAGACTCATTTAAGATTAGCTCCAAATTTTCTGCGGCCCAGTAATACTTCCGAGCTTGTCTTCTCACATCATCAAGTGCCCTTGGGGAATCAATTAAAAAGAAAATGAATGATATTGCTTTTCTCCACTGCACACACTATAACTCTTCACAGGCCATATGGTTTTATTGAATAATCTGAGAAAATGCAAGAAATGAGGTTTAATCCACCGGCAGTCGATAAGAGCAGGGGGCTCAACTCTTCTGAAATGATGTCATCCAACTTTTTGGGAAAAACACGTCAACAGCAACAAAACTGGACGATGGTGATTCAACGTGGAGTCACATGACGGCCACCACAACACAGGGAAGTGGTCAGTGCTCGTCATCGGGTTCAGAGACAATCGCTCACCTCCACCCACCGCAATTCATTTCCTATTGGATCAATCCATTAGCAAATTGTGAAATTGAATTTGAAAAAAAAATATCTGGGAAATTAAATAACGAAGGCATCTCGAAAAGCCAGAAGCATTACAGCAGTGAGATGACGGATTAGGGTTCCCATTACTCAAGATCTGTTATTCAATAAATCATTAATCGGCTCTATGAATAGCCGGGGTGATGGACAAGAGTTAGAGTGAGCAGCAGGGCGGTGTTGCTGATGCATCGAAATCTCGGAGTGCCGGCCCGAGCAGCCATGCATACGCCACAATGTGATGCATAATGTATGGCGGTCGGGTGTTTACTCGCTGCTGGATCATAGTTCCATGACAGCTTTTCACTTTAGAAAAGGGTTCTTTCAATCACACAACTGGCTCCTCAATAAAGACCTTTGCTTTCTCTCTGCATACGCTGTTTGGGTTGGGTTTGTTTCCTGCAGAAAATGTTTTTCTAAGTAATACAGAATGAAAAAGTAAATAAATAAAATCAAACTTAAATTAGTTACAACCCTGCTAGAAGACAGGGAGATTGAAATTTTACATAAAAAAAAACAAATGGTAAGAGTTAACAGTGTGTTTTTAAAACTTCAGTTTGCATATTCAGAAAACTTGAATTATTTAAAGCTCAAATACTACGATTTGAACACCTGCAACACTAAAGATCGAGATGATATTGATATTTAATTTTGTCTAGTTTGACAAAGTAAAGATGCCTCAAAGCAGTTTGTTGTTGAGGAGACGTCTTTTAACTATTTACTCATCTGCTGAGTTGTTCAGTCATTTAATGGATGAAGATATTTTAACATTGTGATAAAAGGTCGTTCAATTAAGTCATTTTTTAATGATTGCTAGTATTTGGACAAAAGAGAAAAGGTATGACTTCTTCTGAGCTTTGAAAACGTCATGGCTTTAAGCCCTTTATGTTATTTCTTTTGCATAGTTTCAGGTTGAATACGTAGCTGTGCTCCAAAGTGATGGACAGATCAATATCACCGTCCTGCAGACTCGGCCAGCAGCAGCACGAGAACGATGGTGAAATCCTGAGAACAGGAGCGATGCTTTGTTTGCCTCATGTTTTTAATGTAAATTATGTATATATACAACACGAGCTGTGGTGTTTCTCTTCATGCACAGGGGCACAAACGACTTCAGAAGGCAAATGAATAAATTTGCTCCTGCGATATCGCTCCTCTCCATCACGCTCCCTTTTAGGCCTGATGATGCATCGCTGTGGGAGTCTGGTCGTCACCCTGGCAACTAGCATGGTGCAGGCAACAACCCCAGACAGCGAGCCAGGCAGCGACTTCCCCTCTTTCCCTCTCGTACATCAGTCGTGTGCACTGACCCTCACAAGCCTCGTTAGTTTCTCCCTGTAAGAAATTCCCCCGCTCTGCTCAAAACGTAACAATGACCAAAAGATGAAATACTATAATAAATAAATCCAATAGGGTCGGGGGCTGAAGAGGGAAGATTGTTGCCAAGAGTGTGAATTGCGAGTTGGGTTTCGAGTTTGAAAGATAGCGACATCAACGAATGGAAGGCGGTGGGGAGAGTGGGGAGAGTGGGACGGATCTGATCACCTGTGAAATTGGGCGGCCGAGTCAGAGACGTGAGACTTGTCACTACGTTTCTCTCAGTAAATAAGGATTAGCTGTTGGAGGTGAATCTAAGGACACACATTATGAGCACTTTGTTTAAATCATGCTACAAATACACATGTCATATTTTAAAAGGAATATGTAAAACAAAATAAAAAACTACTTGTGATGCAATTATCCTTTTTTTTTAAGACAAGCCAATCTACCTGTTAAACTGTCCGTAGAAATGAGGTTGAATAAGTTGAAGCCAGAAAAATATAAGAATATAACTGGAGCCAAACACTTTTTTAGATTAAACCTCTCTGGTTCTCTCACTGCTTGTGTTTCCACCTTGTTGAGATTTGTTGTTGTAATGTCGGCGTGTCCCCGGCTCTCAGAAATAATGTCCAAGACACGAGTTGTGAAAAAAGCTAAATAATACTCAAAATATTTAGTGATCTAATGATCGGGATGTGCCTAGTGGTCGTATGGAGAACTGCAGCTGCCGTTAGTGGTCACCATTCTCCTGAATGCTGTTGACTGGACTCTGGGTTGTTTAGAAACCAGTCGCTGATGGCGTGTGATAGATGCCGGTGCAGCTGGGCCGTGCTGCTGCAGCAACAGAGCTATAGGACAAGCATGTTAAACACCACATGGATGTAAAGTCTCTGAGACCCGAGCTCCCACAGAGGTCGACTCCACCACGGCCTCGCTGCAGATTCATAAAAAACCTGTTCTGTCCTGTCTGATAAACTGGGAATATGCATCACTGCACTTTGGAAAATCAGCCGTTCCGCTTATAGAGACAACGTCGGGGGCCAAAAAGAGAAGCTCAATTTCCGGCCGTCATTAATCTGATCTGAGGATGAGAAAAGATTTGACCGTCGTACCTCTTCTTCCCCCCCCTCCCCTATGTGAAGATGCTAAGTGATAAGAAGAGTAAGCATTTCTATTCATCTTTCATTTTAGGCCCCGGCATCAGATTGAGCCTTCAGTCGGTCACTCACTGTCTCCATCCCTTTGTATGAAAACACCTCTGCAGCAGCAGCAGCAGCGTCACTCCTTCACTCCCTCCTTCACTCCCCCCCCCCTCTCCCGAGCCTTCTCCCCTTTCTCCCTGCAGCCTTCCAGACAGATAAATGTGAGGCAGTCAGTCTGAATGAGGTTTTCTCGAATGATCCTACTTCCACACCAGCAAACCAATTACCATGACTAAGATAAACCCCTCCAGCTCCCCTTCCACAACCCGCCACCACCCGCCACCACCACCTCCTCTTTCCAGGCAGAAAGAGTCAGCCATTGTTGTGGCTCTGCGTCTTTACCATGGCCCCTGAGGGTAGAGGAGAAAGAAGCCATGAGTCAGCCTGAAGTCACTTTCCTGCTCCTCAGACTTGACATGAAGACGCACGTGAGCTCAGGCCGCAAAACACAGAGCGGGATTTCCTCAAAAAGAAAACAATTTACATTTTCCATCCAGTCGCTTCATTAGCATTTCTCCCTCTCTGTCTCTTAAAACTGAGAAATGTCAGGACCGAGCCTGTGGGCCGGGAGTCGCAGCGCTCTGTGATGAGTGCGTCTTGTTTTGGTGCCAAACTTGAGGGCAGGGACCAAAGCAGCCTTTGATTTATTCCCTCCACTTCGGCTAACTTCATGATTAATGCCTCTTTGAAGGTACATGTTCTGTCTCTACACAATCTCACAAAGACGCGGTGACTGTAAAAAAGGCGGAAGATGGATTTTGGGGGATTCTGCCGTTTCCATGTGTAATTTGGAGAACACAAAAATAACTGTTATCCGTGTCTGTGTTTTTTTTAACGACGCCTTTCGTCAAAGTCCATCTCAGTCTGGAGGAGCGATTTCCTCCACTTCCAGCCTTCAATTTACTGAAATTCATCACAGCCCATAATACGAGCATAGAGTAAACCGAGCATACTAATGTGTTCCAGGCCTAAGTAGCGTTTCTGGAACAAAAGCAGAGCTGCGATAAAGAACAATGTGATGTGTGGGTGTGCTGCAGGTACCACAGAGCAGATTATACAGAGAGAAAGTTCCTGTAATAAACCAATTTTTAAAACTACACTTGGAAATACCAGCAATGCTGATTTGATTTGATATAATACATTACATACTAATATATGTCCTTAAAATCTCCCTCTTGAGATATCTTGAAGGCAAAGTTTGTATTTTGGCCTGATGATGGAACAAATGTAGAAAAGGTCAAAAGGTTGAACATCCTCTGGAAACTGGAACGACATATTTAAAAGAAAACTGTCCACAGACATAAATACTTTTGCCCTAAATAAAAATCACTGATGGGTGAACAAGGCCCAGAAGATGCTGCACTGGTGGCAGGAGAAAAATAAACAGATATACACATGTGGAGATGATCTAGCTTCAGGAGCACAGTCAGGGAAACGTGCAGCGTTCGCTAGGGTGCAAAGATTATTGAGCCACCACAATAGCCTTCAAGCTGAGGGCATTTCCATTTATAAGCATTTGGATTCTGCAAGACAACGGCGGCTTGTTGCGGCACGGTCGGTGAAAGGTGCCCCCGCCTCTTGGCAGGGTTACAGCTACTTACAGTAAAGCTACACCCCCTGAGCTCAAGGTTAAACTGACCTGGAGACTCGACGTGGGCTGGTGGGCACCCGGCCACACAGTGTTAGCAAAAAACATGAGGCCTGATAAATGAACTCATCCATCTTTGTTGAGCCCTGCCACGTATAGTTGTGCCCTGGACAAGGCCACGGAACAGCCATAATTAAGGCAGTGTGAATAAAAAGGTGTTTCGGAGATGGGTTTAACGAACAGGAATGATGATGATTAAAAGGTAGAGGTTTGATTAAGCCGCACTCTGAGGGGGCCGCTTTGAAGACAAGTGTGATGAATATTATTTTTTCTAAGAAAGACCAAACCAATGATGTCAGGCCTTGGGGAGAGAGCCCTGCAGAACATCTGAAGGGAAACAAATTAGAACCTTTTCATTTTGACAGGTTTTTTTGAGTTCGAATTTGCAGAACACTTAGTGACAAGGACGGAGTAACTGCGGAGTCTAGTAGTAGAAAGGAAAATTTACTTATTCCTTTCTCCAAAGCCAGGTTTGAGCTGCATAGACTATGTCATTAATCCGACTGGTTCACAATCTAATCACCTGTTGAAATTTCAAAGAGCGGGAGTCTAAACACAGGATTACCATGGTGTGTACACATTCAGGAGAGCAACATGAGTTCGAACATCTTTTCTCTTGTGCCTCATTTAAAACCACATTCTGAAACATCCGCACTAAAGCTAACTGCTTGCTGCCTTGAGCAAAATCTGAAATATCTCCTGCACTCAGACCTCAGAATCGTCAACAACTGCACTTTGCATACTTTGTCAGAAACGACAAAAATGAAGACTGAAAAAACAACAAAACATCCTGCTGAGAGGTTTGCAACAATGACTGAGCTCTTGGAATTGAGATCATATCTTTAAAAAAAAAGCTATTAATCTAACTTAAATCTCAAAACGTGTGAAACGAGGATGAGCACCGATGTTCCGGGGTGAAAGGTCACCGGCGAGAACTCGGTGGTGTTGGAAATTTGACAAGTGGAGTAATTGATCATGAGGGAGTCCACTCTGCTCGTTACCAGCTCGAGTCCCACGCTGCAAACTGGGGAAAGCTGCTGAACAACTTAGGAATCGAACGGCATCAGCAAGATTCTTCACAATGCAGCCAATGTTTCATGGTGTTTAAACCCCCATGCTTTCTTTCTCCTGCCTTTCCTCCTCAAAAAAACAGCAGAGACCTGCTGTGAGACTGTGTAAATCCAGATGCCGTGACGATTCCTTTTGTCTGAGCACCACCAGAGGCATCACTCGCTTTTCAAGGGCAAGAAGAGAGACATAAATTTGTGCTTTTGAAGAAACTCAAAGTCGAACACAGAGAAGAAGAGCACACAGCTTCTCACGATGTGAAGCGAACATCTTCCACCTGGAGTCTCGTCGTCTCACTTTATCTCGGAGGAAGTCGAGCTCCACAGCCCGGCTCTCTCTCTCTTTCTCTCTCTCTCTCTCTCTGGCACCCGGGAATATTCATTAGCAAATTGTCAACATGATTTAGTGCACGCCCTGGCCGGCTCGCTTTACTTTCAGTTCTGAGATCATAGTTTTGGTTGAGGATGACAAACTCCAAATGGTAAAATGTAGACTCCTAAAAGCCAACAACCCAACAGGTAGCACGGCACAACAAGAGCCTTCAGTCAAGATTATCCCCTTGAATCGCTGCAGCTTATGTTGCAAAGTGGCAGCTGAGCCTTTAGCATTGGGCCTTGAAGCCGCTGGTCTAAGTCCGGTCAGCTCAAGCAGTGATTAGCTCCAATCACTGACTGTTGAGAAGGTTTGACAGTTGTGCTTTCCCCATCTTGTTTAAACCAGTGACTCCTGGTGACACTGAGGAAAAAAGATATAACTCCTTTCTTTTCGGTTTTCTTAGAAAAATGAGCATTTTTCCTGCTGGAGCCTTTTTCTCCTAATAAAACCTTAACATCTCATTATTTTTAACAGAGACACAACCGTGTGTTTATTTCCTGGCATCCGACACATCCCCCGAGGTTAGACAAGCCTAATTGGAGGTAGGGAAAGAAATCAGCTGGAGCATGAAACACAGTCCTCGCTTCAAAACCAGCTGAGCTCCGTGCACTGGGTGTGTTGAGCCGGCTGGTAGCAGAAGCTTCCTGTCATGTCCTTCTGAAGGCAAACATCTCTGAGCAGCTAACAAAACCAACAGGCACCGCACGAACCAGTACATTACACAGCCACTGAATACTAGGCCGGTACTTAGTGAAGGACAGGGAAACCGTTCACATCCATGTATTATATCTGCTATTTACCTAAATCCAAATAATCTTGATTTATAGATACCTGAGCTCCTAACCCCTGAAAAGATTGAAGCTTCCACAATCCTCAAGAAAAGCTTCTTGGAGTTTGTTTCCTCAAAGTCTTCTAATCACCAATCAAGGACCCAAACATTTCTACACCTTTTTATTCAATGGTGTCCTGTGTCACGTGTCTATAGTGGTTCTCTCCTGCCGTGACCCCGCCGCTGTTCCAAACGCTGGTAATTGCTGTATCTGTCGGTTAATTGCTGACGACAGTTCCAATGACCCAGCTGTCATAGATCCAGCGCTCGACAGTGGCATCAGCCCACACACACACACACACACACACACGCGCGCGCACGCACGCACGCACGCACACACATGATTTTTATCATCTCAACTGCCAGACTCCTGTCGCCCTGCTTTCTACTTTCCTCCCTGACAGGCCGAGTTAGGAAAATCCATAATGTCCTCTGCTCCTTGTCCAAAATGCCAATCTCCACTCTGATAACTGAGCTGAGCTGGGAGGTTAAGAAAAGGTCAGCGGGCATGAGACGATTCACCGGGAGGAAAAAGGGGAGAATGAGAGGAAGTGGGATGTGTTTTGAATAAAGATTAAACAAGTAGAAGTAATTAAATGAGGGGTTATAGTTTTAGTATTGTATGTATTTCATTTTGTTGCCTTCTGATGAACCATTGTGCAACTCCCCGCACACAATAACCCAGAATTCAGAGCTTTGAGGCGACTGGGAATCAGGACATTTTTCTCCTACACAGCTACATCCACCAAGAAAGAAACATGGCCACAAAAAAACTGGTGACAAGCATGAATTAGTTTGACGTGAAAGTACAGACTGTTACTCGCTGCCTCACAGGGGATAACTGGATGTAAATCAGTTTGATTAACACACGACTGCCAAATAACTAAGTAGTCACGTGGAAGCAAAAAGGAATTTCACTAGTTTGAAATTAAACATCTGTGTATTTGGCTTTGCCGAGACATGGTTAAACAATTTACTAGTTAATATCAGATATAAAAATCAGAGGTACTTGGGTTTTAAAACACAGTATTTGAGAAAACTCTCAGCAGTAGAGCTAGGTGTTCGCCCGTGTTTGCAGAAAAAATAAACCCAGTTTCATTGGGTAATGTACCTCATCAATCCCTGTCAGGAGCAAATGCACAGTAATACATTTTGTATTGGACGTGGTCACTCTATTAGCCCCTTTAGCTTTACATAACCCAGCCATGCTTTGATCTGCAGTGATGTGTTAGGGCAGACATGCATGAGCGAGCGCTTCGGCACGAGTCCGGCTCCAAACGGCAGAAAATGGAAAAACTGGATGGATTTTTTTTTACAGCCTGGCTTTATTGCACACATCCACTTGTCATGAAAATCCACTTTATTTCCCTTTTTGCTGTGATGGAACAGCACATCGGTGCAAAATGGGGTAAACGCCTGCATCATCTTGGAGAATCTGTAACGCTGCATCCACGTCCTGAAAAGATTCATATCTGTATTTCCACTGATGCCTTATCTGCTTTTCCTTGCGTTTAGCCTTGATAAGAGATCTGTAGCACTCAGCACTGAGAGACACTGTACAAACTACAAGTAGATGACTGGCAAAGTCAATCCAGAATTACTTTAGTAATTTTTTTTTGGCAAAGTATCGCAGGAAAGACAGAGACGGTAAAAAAAACTAATTTTATCCAGCGCCCGGAAACTCCACACGGCTCCGTCTGTGCCTTCGTGATAAAACTTTTATCTCCAAAGTGTAGAATTTCATTTTGTAATTAGTGGCTTGAGCAGACAAACCTCAGCTTTCCTTTTTGGAAAACGCCTCCACCAAATTGACATGCCAAGGTCAATTCATTAGCGGTGATGTGGAGAACTACTCAACCTGTGAAAAACAGTGGAATAAAGTCTTCTGTGGCTCTGGAGGAGTTTTATCAAGCACGAGAAAAATATAATTCAGGTGACACTACTTGACTAATCTCTGCTTTGGCTTGGAGACAGGATATTCATAACGAGCCGAGGACAGGAAGTGATGCAAGGGGCCTCAAGATCAGCTGTTACAGGTCACAGCCAAATAAAAAACACGTCAAACTGAATATCTTGCCATCAAATCTCAACCTTTTGATTTATCTGTTTCCCTAAATTCGTCCAAGAGCAATACAACATTTCTGGAAGGAGGAGTTTTAAAGTGAAATGTATGAATTTCACAATTTGTATCTAGTTGGGTGCATCTGGTAACATGGAGGAGGCAGCATTTATAACCTATTCTGTAGCCAACCACTAGGGGGCGATCAAGAATTTAGCTTCACATTTCATCTTAACTGGCCCAAACTAAAAATAGATGAAGCTCTAAAATGATCACTTTTGTTTTCTATAGCTTCACAGACAGAATGTTCGATTTCCTCTGCCCATGCAGCAGAATAGAAACATCAGAATAAGCGTTCTGTGTTATTATTTCCATAATTGTTTCCGCTCGCTCCGTGCCACCGGACGTCCTCTGTCACTTGTGACTCGGATGCTTTTAGCATTTTAACCGCGGTGCCACTTTATCTCAATCCTTTTGTTCAATTTCGCCGGCTCCATTACCCTTTTTTCAACAACCCCATTGTTTGCCCATTGTGCTAATGTCTGAATTGTCGAGTTGTTCATCTATTCGCTTTGCAATGTCCCTAAATGAATATCTCTGCCTGACAATACAACGCATTATGCATATTTTTCCGTCTTCTCATTTTATGGATAACAGGCTCTTTGCAATTCACATGCAGACTTGTGATACAAGGATACTTTTCATTGTCCTTGCCTGTCACAGAACACTGGCTCTTTCCATCAACAATCACCGCGAGCCTCCCTTCCCTCTGTGGAAATGCAGAGGATGGGCCAAATGACCATTAAGGACGAGAACACACACATTCAGGGCTTTTATCGGGCCTTTGTAAAGTTCCACAGTGCGTTAGCAATCTGTTGTTACGGCATCGTTTGCCAAGTTGTTGCAGAATCTTTCTTTTTTTGTTCCTACAGCTCGTTTTTGAACATCCTCTGGGCGACTTCCACTTGTGCCTTTGTGGTTTGGTTGAGTCTCGGCCAAACTCGAGAACTGAAGATGCGGAAAAGAACACTTGCTTCTCATCGTCATCAAATTTTGTATTCAAAACTCTAAAAAGCACAGATCTATTATTGTGAAAAACTAACAAGTTTAAATTTGAATCAGAACAAAAAAACAGCATGACTGGTTTTCAATTTTTAGATCTGTTCTTCAAACGGCTTTAAAATCATTTCAGGAACCTTGAGATTCTTGGGAAAACTGCAGACACCATTATGATTTTATGATGTTAGACACAAAACACATCTTGGTCACATGGAGACCTGCTACTCGTTCCTTCATATACATCGATGCCACCTGGTTTAAAGTCAGAAACATGCATCAGAACACTGGAGAGGAATCACACCGGTCTGCACAAAGGGCTGATTCTCATGGAGCCTCTGATTGATGGTGCGTCTGTGAATCAATGGAGGCTGCTATCTGCTCCTCGCTGGTTAGTGGTGCGTGCAGGCTCCCTGTTTGTCTGGACAGACACACTCACATATTGTGTGTCTACATAATTTTCACAACGACAGGATCGGTATTTACAGAAGCGGGACGGCGTTTGTGGGATTTAAATGCATAAAGAAAAACATCATAATGAGGGGATTTGTTGACAATGAGGGAAAACGCAGTATATCGTCAGCGTTATCCTTAGAATTGCTCAGCAGAAGCCTGAACTGAGAGTTGAGAACTGACACTATGGTTCTGCCAAGCATGATCCCACTTAAAAACAAAACCAAAAAAAAAGGACAAGCTGCTTTCATTTTTGTGCCATTTAACCATGCCAACAATATGACAGTCCTATTCTTCTGTCCTCACTGCCAGCTGTGCAAATTTGATTGTGTTTAATTTCACTTAATTTTGTGGTGCACAGTTAGCTGGCAGTTATAGCACAGAATTATAAAAATTTCATGGCGGGGACGGGCTCATAGCAGCTTTATTACGCCGGCAGTAACAAAGAACAGACATGCATTCCTGCCGCTGCCCTCTGAGATGATCATCTTTATTATGGGCTGTGTTTAAAACCACAGAGAGAAGAGCCAGTCATTGAAATGCATATGTAAGATTAGAGCGACTTCGATATTTAAGGCAAGGTTATTGTGTTCACAAAGGAAAGTGCTAATTTAGTGTAAACGATGAGATACAGCGTGAAGCCAAGGAAAAGAACCTCCACTTACACATAAACACATTAAAATAACTCATGTTATGATAAAGCAAAACCTAGAAACCTTAAAAATAATATCATGTAAATGTAATATAACTTTATATGTTGCCTTTTAAGTGATCAACCACATTGAAGCACATACAGTCGTATAAAAAAATGCAGCTGCCGGCTCAGGCTGTGCAACAGATCGTGTTTTACTAACACAAAAAACACCACACAAAGCATATTTTCATGCTTCGGGTCCATTTTACATCGTTTCACACAAAACGCTGGTGACCTACAGCCCCACGAATATTCAACGACAAGACACAGGAGGGAAAAAGGCTGTTTCCGTTTCTGCTGATTTCACTTTAATGGAAATCCCGTCGTTAAAATGTGTCGACACACTCAGTGGCCCGGGGTTTTTATTCTTCTACTAAAAACGGTCTTGCGGCACTCGTGGACCATTGTGGGTCCTAAAGAGTGAGTTCACACAGCTTCAGTCGAAAAATGAATTTCAGAAAAGTTGTGATCACAGACTGTCCACATCCTGGGTGATATTTATCACTGAATACATGAATATTATATTGCCAATAAAGAAACCAGGGACCGGCCCGTTGCTGCGGGTCATAACAGAATTTCTCTTCACACTATCGAGTTTAGAGCGCCGAGATGCCAGGTCATCAAAAGTTGCCAACTAATGATGGAGCTCGCGGTCGGAGGGTCTCGGTGGCTTGGCAGTCCTTGACCAGTTTCCGTCTTGTGTTGATTTACTCACTAAAGTGTTGCTCTCGGCCATTGCACACATGCCAACATGAAGGCAAATTAGAACCGGGCGGCGGGGGGAACCTTTGCCTCTCATTAACTTAAGGTAGGATGTTTGAATGAAGAGAGGAAAGGGAAAAAGCAGAGGGTTCCACTCCCCTATCCCTGACAAATTCTACTGTCCAACTCAATTACAGCAGAAACATGCCCCTTTCTATATAGGGTGCCAATCAATAAGCCATTGGTTTGGCCCAAGTGATGTTATTGCTTTCGCTGCAGTCCCTGGACTTGGATGAAGATGATAAATTCGGGGGGACTGGAGGGTGTAAGGGTAATTAAGTCGGTTAAAGTAAGCCCAAGTGAGGATTCCCATGCTAAACAGGCAGGAGCAAACGACCTGGAATAACCCTCACACTAGTGGCTTTGTCCGGTAGGCCTCGGCGAGTCCTCTCAGGAAGTCGTCTCTGTGCATAACTTCTCCCCTCCGCCATGTTACGGTAATGACTTGGTACAAGACCCGGCAGCACCTCGGGGCGACGGGGAGAAGTGAAGCACTGATTCCAGCCACTTGCCCCGGCTTCCAGACACGGGGGGGGGGAGATTTATCCTGACAAAGAGTGAGTGACTGAGGGACGCGCCACACTAATCCCTCAATGCAAAGAAATGTGTTTCCCCCACAGCAGAATATTCTCATGCAGTCTGCAAAGTTTCCACTAATCCGCACGTATCATTCTGAGTAAAATGTGCCTTTGAGAAAATGGAAAGTTCGCTATTAAAAAAACTGAGCAGCCATCTTTTTCTGCCTCTTTCGAGTGGGGTACAAGATTATTCTCTTTTGCAGCTGTCATGCAAGCGATGCAAAAAAAAATGAGCATCAAGCCGATAAAGGAAAACACACGCCTATTAAAAAAAAGACCGACTTCATACATCATCGGCAACCGCTGAGGAAACGGTGATGAATTCAAAACGTCTGAGAGAAAAAGAGGAAAGCTACTTCACAGTGAGAGAGAGCGAGTCGATGAGTTTGATGTCAGGCAGCAGATGTTTCGTCCGGCACAAACCTGCAGAAATGTGTGTCATCGTTTGTGCTGCTCGGAAATAATTGCTGTCAAAAATGCCACAACAATTTAAACAGGAGGAAGAAGAAGAGCTCTTAGGGACCGTGGACAAGTTGCATGTTCAGCCCCGGCAAACAGCCAACACACTTCTTTGTACGAGTCATGTGAATTGCTTCCCCATCACAGAATTAGAGGCATTATATTCTCAATTATGAAACGGCGACGACTATGCGTTAATGATGTAATTACCACCGTCGCTGGTATTTTTAGCAAAACTCTCCTCACCAATTAAACACCAGTAAAAATGTTCTACACCTGCTTGTATCACATTGTAAACCCACACACACACACAAACACACACACACACACACACTATCCTTATTTGCAGTTTGCCTGGTAACTGATGCTAAAGCGAGGACCACAGGGACAATAGTGTGCAGATGGTTTGTGCCCTCGGGGGCAGAAATGTGCTCAGCAAATTTCATGGCAATCTGCTGTTTAGATGAAGGTGTGTGTGTCTATTGTTCAAGGGCAAGAAGCGCACTTGTGATCTCAAGAAAGAGAAACTTGATTATATTACATCCAAACAATTAAACAATAGACTGCTTAGATTTACAAGATGCCAACTCACGTACTTTTACATGCCATTACTGGCAATAACTAACTTTTTCTTGTGTATAAATACTTTATTCTGCATTTCCATCATGTTAGAAAATGTTTTTCAAAGTTGTAAATACTTTTATTTTGCTGATGTTCTCAGTTACTCGCGTCTTCTACCTCATCCCTCACATGTGGCTCTTTCTGGGGTTTTATTTTGGTAGTTTTTCCTTTGATCTTGCCGAGGGTTAAAGACAGAAAGTGTCTCACCTTCTGATTTATAAATAAGTAAGAAAGAGGGTAGGCCAGGTCAAGACCCTGCCTGATCAGGATTCAAACTACAAACCTATTTTACCATCAGGTGACAGTGCTCATCCACTTATAATGCACGTTTGTTTAAAAGAGACATTAATAAGTCTGAAATCAGAGCAACAGCAGCTGAGATTTTTGGATCTTTATTCTCAACGTGGACCAAGCTCCGAAAAACATGCTGCAATACGTCTGATGAGAAACTCCCTGCAAAGGAAACATGTTCCTACAGCTTTGGAAAAATGTACATCATCAGGAAATATGTTATCTGAATCCACAAAGGTTTCATTGATCTACCAATGACTCTTAAATGTGTAAAAACAATTTCCCCCATGTATGGATTTTTAATGTGAACCTTGTTATGACAGATGCTCCTTTGACTGGTTGCATAACTGTTGGTTTTAATTTTATGCATGATAGTGGAAAATTGTGGTGTCATGCCAACAGGGAATTATCAGTAAATACATTTTCTTCCTCAGGTTGGAAATGCATCTGTGTGTGGGCGGGGGGGAATCAACAGCGGAATGTTTCCCCCCCAGGGGAGGGAAAGCGGTCAGAACAGCCTCCATCCACTGCCTGGGAACTCCTCACCAAAGTGGCCTTAGCTTCTATCAAGGTCATGTTTATAGAGCTTTAAATAGAAAACTCCATAGCTTTTCCCATCGCAATTATTTTAGGGAGCTATTCCCAATATGCTGCTGATGGCTTCAAATGAAATATTAATTCAGTGAGTAAGAATGCAGGCTGTTCTGCCCTGGGAGTTTCATTTAATGTCCACACTCATCTCTAGATCTGTGCTTGAGAAAAGTCTGAGGTAGAGGAAGGTTTAACTTCACAATAAGGAGGAAGTTCATTTTGCATTTCACAAACAAGACACATATTCTGACACCCAGTAGGAGTTCCAAGTAGTTGAAGCCTTAATAACTTTGTTTACAGATTGACATTGAAGGGACTATAATAAAATCTATAAATGGTATTGACCTGCTCGTCAAGTCCTATTCTAATTTCTTTATGTAGATGTAAAATACTCTGTACCACCAGCAGGTAGAACTCCTGTTGTTTCTTCTATTCTACATAATAAATGAATAGACCACTTTAACTCTCGGCACTGAGTTGATGGCTTGTGCTTTCTAGGCTTCTTCACCTCTGAAAGGAGTCACACATTCTATATGTAGCACTTTCTCTATCACGCATCATCTACACACCGGCAGCCACATGTGGCAATATGGGGTTCAGTGTCTTGCCCAATGGCACTTCAAAATGCAGGCTGGAGGAGCTAGAGTTTGAAACCTACCTTTTGGCTAGTGCAGTTTGTTCTTGTGGTTTATTTTATTCCTTATCTACTGTACAATGATTATAAACACAGATGCATCTTTACCAACCTGGAGAATAGACTCGTGGTTAATATATCAGACGAATAAAGATGCATCTCATTAACATTATAAACCTAACACAAAATAGTAGACGAGTAATTTGCTTGCAGTTCTCAGTGTGTTTGTGTTAAGCCTCCCTGCAGCTCGGGGGTTTCACGCCAGCAGGCAGGTGTCTCCTCAGAGGCTACAGGTGGTAAATGAGCAAATCCAGTTCATGGGCAGCTTGAACATCAACATCTGTCAGTCTGCCACTGCAACACCAGTGAGCGTCATCTCGCAGCATCCAGCCTCCCTCCAGCTGACTCTTTAACACGTATAACTGGCACATGAGACGCATCATCAGCCCACGTTACGCTCAGGTGAAACCTCAATTATTTCCTCCAACGCCACAGAGAACGTTTTGCAGCCAGACTCAATTGGCTGCAGAACTACGCGGCTGAGAGTCGTCCTCATTTCATCGCAGATAAAGTCTTACACCACCCTTCCCGGAAAAGAGAAACGAGTAACCCAGAGCTGCCGGTTGACACATGGCTTTGGGGTTCTATGCAAATGCATTCTGTCACCGAGCTCGACAAAACCTGACAAAACCCGAGCTGCAGCTCCCGCAGCACCACAGGAGCAAACTCTGCCACTTTATTTTCTATAAGTGGGCGAAATAAATGATTTGCAGATTGTGTACAACAGCTGAAAAAGGGTTTTTTAACCACTTCCAAGATCCAATAAAATGGTATCTGTGACAGAAGTGCAATAGATGCTGAGTGTAACTGAGAACATCAACAAAATGAGAGTATTTGACACGTTGATGAGAAGAAACACACAATGGGAAAGTGAGTCAATATTTAAAATATTCATAGATAAGCAAAAAGTCTGATAGAGATGAAGGGAGCAGCAAGGACAAATTAATTTAGAAGTTATTTTCAGTAATTGTAGAGTATGTGAGTATGACTTCTATCAGAGGTGGTAGGGCGCCCAAACCTTCGTTCATTCGTCTTTCACTCTTCTGACAAAAACTTCTGTTCTAACCCGACTAACTATTACGTGATATTCTCCACATGATGAAACTATTCAAGCCATATCTTATCTACAGTTGTCCTATGTGGCCTGCAGCACTTAAAACAGCAGCATGATGCTTCACACAAACTATTATCCAGTCAGGCAGATAGTTTCTACATTTCAGTTTCACTCCTCTAGCTTTGGATTTATCCATCCAAGAGATTTCTGCTGTCACCTCAGCATTTAACAAAGTCAACTGAGATGTGTCAGTGCCCCAGTTATCTCTCACTGCCGGTTTCATCCCGACCATTTTCCACCAAAGACAAAGTTCCTTTGAGAAGCTGTTGACAGGTCTGTGGATCATTCAAAGCAGTGACAGCCTTGTTTCTCTCTCTGGATGAATTCCTTGTTCTGAACCGTGATCACCACACATTCAATTCCACTCGCCTTCTTTTCTTATGTGCAGAAATCTCAAGTCAAACCAAAATAATCCGTCTGGATTCCACGAGAGGGAGAGTGAGGAAATATTGTATTCATAATTTAGGTGAAGTGATCCTCTTGAGGGGTTTCAACAATGAAATTAAAGTAAAAGTTTTAAAAAACTACCTCGCCTCAATTACCTTGAGCTGAGCAATGTGATTAAAATTACTCATGAGATGTGTCTGGAAGAGGAGGAGAGGGAAGTTTCTATTTCACTCCAGTTAACAGACTTTATCACATAGATTAGAAAAAACAAGACAAACCCTGAAAGCACATTTTTACTATTTGTGTGACGCATGCAAATAGTAAAAACAGTTCTCATCAGCACCAGGGGGGGGTCCAGACGATGAAGGTGACATGTTGGGCTCCAGCAGACAAAGTTTTAATTAATCACAAAAAACACAAAGTACTTCTGAATGTAAAGGTAGTAGTTTTAAATATGCACCTCAAGTACTTCTACATTGCAGACTACTAATGATAATAAAGGGAAACATCCAGGACTCAACGATTACGACCTGAATCTCCGTCCGTTTAAACATCTCAAGCATTTACATTTGGCAGTGACTTGATACCGACTGAGCCGCCACTCAACTTCCACACCTTCTATGAATATTGATGAAACTATGGGATTACCCACGGGAGAGTTCCCGCCTGCAGAATATTAAAAAAGGTGCCTCCACCTGCTTGGGGGCTTTTTTCGGCCACCGGCACTTTCACTGCTCGTTATCAAGAACTTAAGCCGTGACTGACACATGTGAATTAACACCAGGGCCGAGTAGAAAGAGGTTACATGCTACTCCTTTTGTTAGCGAATAATTCGGCTAAATGTCGACCTTCTGGAGGCAACAAGCCCGTTTTGAAAAACTATAATAAACTCATTGTCATCAAACAGCCTCAAAACTCGACTTTTAAATGTAAATTACTGAACTGTATCTGCTGATGTGCTCATGTAATGTCTTGGTAGAGTATTACAAGGTTAGACAACATCCTTGTAGAGCTGTACACTGATTCCTGTTGCTACCTTTTCCACTTCTGTGCCACTTCCTTGTGTTTAAGCTTTTCCCTGATTTAAAGATTCAATTTATTACCTGTTAAATGTTGGACGACGCGTTAGCTTGATTGAAATAGACGTTTTTAAAATGTTACGTATTTTTTTAATCGGAAAAAAATGTATCGCTTTTTTTTCTCATTTGTGTAATGTGATTTTTATCTTATTACCGACAATGAGCGTTATCTTTTCCCGGCTCAGGTTACGAGTCGGCGTTGTGTGAGAAATCAAACGGCCCCGGACGATACAGACCTCGGTTAAAAAACCACAGTGAAGGAATGTAATTTGTTTTTTTTCCTTCCATTTCTTTCTTTCCTTTGATTTCACGGGGCTACATTTGCAAAAGAAATGCATAATTACAAGTAAGGGGTAATTTTCCCAGTCACGGTCTGAGGCCCACTAATATCCTTCAAACTCATAAATGTCTGAATTATAACTGAGCCAAATGTACCATAAAATACTCATTTCAAAGTAAACTCCAAAGTGAGCATGCACCACAAATGAGTTATTTCTGATAGTGTGCGTCTGTGTGTGTGTGTTGACACGATGTCACATACTGTCAAAATGTAATCACAATATGGCCCATACTGATATTTTATGGCCCAAACACTGGATAATGTGAAGTAGGACAATCATGCCGGAGCTCAACATCAGTTATGGCGCTGACCTTTTCCAATAATTGCAGCAAAGAAGTGTGCGAGTCGTTTCATTAGGCCTGCGATATCAAACGCTTTGGATATTTTACATTCGGCTCTGTGATTTGTGAATGATTGCTCTGTTTCTACAAATGGAAAAGGTCAGTGGCGGCGGCGGGGGCGGCGGCGGCGGCGGGGGGGGTGCTCCTTTTTGAAAAAATAAAGTGCTTGGCCAAGCAAACGAAACAAGACGGCAATCAGAATGTTAATGGCGGAGTGAAGCACTGAGACAGTCTGAGTGTCTGGCTGCAGCGAGTTGGCCGGGGTCGGGCCGGGCACGAACCGGGGGAGGGGGGGGGGCAGCTGAAGAGTGAGATGACGGGAGCAGACATGACAGGGCGCCGCCGCCGTAACCTTGGTTTCGCACTGTAGTGGTACGATCCATACAAAAAAAAACATTCCTGCCCAAGAACTGCTGGAGAACAACAGAGGAGGGCTTGAAGAGCGTCAGTGATGTCTGTGCAATTTAGGTGAAATATAGTCCACTCAATATGTTCCTGCTGGTGGAGAGCCAGACGTCTGTTGCTTTTAATGGCGCCTGTGCAGCCCGGCACAGTTAAACAAGGTTATAGAATTACAGACGTTACAGATCCTATAGGAAGAGATGTAACTTAATTTATCAAATCTATATAAAAATTATTACTTTAGGACACAAACTCAGTTTAAGGTTAAAATCTTAAGCCCAGCCAACGTGAGTAGTCTGACTCAGGATTTGGTCTGAACCCAGCCCATCAGGTCCCAATGTCCCTCAGCAGAGCAGTCCAGGGATTAATGGAGCTTTGCAGAACCCCGGTATGACCAGTAAGAGTAAAGACAAATATCGAGATGGAAATAAGCAGCATCGATATCAGTGGGAGAAAAAGAACAGGGGGGAGATGTTGTAATTTCAATGGGATTATGGAGGAGATATCAGTGACTGTGCCAGTGTTGAGGGGTTTGTCATTAAATCTCATCTGTTCGTTCAGTGTGTCGGGAACAATGAAATGTTTGTGTGGATTACGACCTTGACCACACACACACACAGACAGACACACAAACACAGCATTTCAACTATGTGAGCAGACCATTTAAAAGTTTACACCGCAGTCAAATGTTTCTTATTTACTTTATAGGATATCAAAATATATAAACGGTCTTGTTTCCTGCATAAAACATCAGAATATGAGTGTGAATCAATAACCACTCGGCACGGCAGCATCTGCTCAGTGTCGCCTCGGGGAAGTCGTTTGAAAGTTGCAAACACCAGTATTTGTTGGCGTTCGGGGAAAACTTAACACTGGTGTGAAAATGGAGCCACTGGGACGAGCTTACGAGAGGCAACATACTGTACATACAGCGAGCGGGAGAATCTACACAGATGCAAAAAGTTCTGCTGCTGCTGCTGCTCAGAGCCTCCGGTCACATGACCCGCTGGAATCCAGATGTCAGTCTCATGGACGTGCAACAGATAAAAAGTCAAACAAGACCGAAATTCAGCTCCAACAGGAATTCAGTACTTTATTTGTTTGTCAGGAAGGAAACAATTATGTCTATTATTATATTATTGATGGAATTGTTGCTTATCACAGCAGAGATTTGCCCATTCAAGGTCAGATAAGGTCAAATATATTTGTTTAGAAATCTTTGCAAGAGCCAGATTGATTTATGTCCTCGCTGATAATCCTTTTACATATTAATATTGAAAATATTTAATAAATTCAAGCTCTATATATTTGCATTTCTGTTTTCTTGTCATTTATTGATATGTTTAATAAAGTATCAAGCCTCAATTACAATTCTTTGAACTAAGGATTTGATAACATCATATATAAATATTTGCAGATATGTCGATATTTTACTCCCTAATATCGAAAATCCATTGGTCGGGTTTGAAAAAATACGACCTACAATAAACTCATCAGCTCACAGCTCCTGTAATTAAGCCTGATGAATTCTACTCCTGCAGAGGACGTCTCATTGAAGCTTTTCAGATTCCTCTCGCTGATTTAACTTCGACCTTCCCCCTACGAGCAGGGAGCTTTGCTGACTTCTGCTCTGAGAAGCCTTCGGAACATTACTTCTAAAAAACAGCTCAAACAGCATCTGCACTGGATTTCTAAAAGGCCATTGTCACTGAGATTGCAGGTGATCAGGTGTCAGAGTCAGATTCCTTAAGATCACTTTGCTCTGTCATTAACAAGCCGCCGCTTTTGTTTACACACACAGAGAACTTCATTCTAAAGCCGAGCAGCATTTGGCTCATGGGGGGGGAGAGAATAGGAAATTGTAATTGTGTGTAACATTGGGTTATTCATCAAATGTGCCAAGCAGATTAATTGCTTTCTGGCTGATCATTTGTTTCTGCCATATTTGAAGAGTCACGGTATTTGATGATGCAGGAAGGTACGGCAGATGGTCAAACATTTTCCCTCTTCTGTTGACGGATTCCCTCATCCCAGCAATTAACTGGTACAATCTTATTATCATCACCATCAATGGAAGTGATGCCAAAAAAACTAGAAAGACTCAGATTATACTGAAGCAGTATTAGAGTGCATTTAAATCCATATTTGGAGCGTGAATGGGATCATTTCGTTCAAGAAGAGCTGCTGGAGAACGTTACGGCTCTTCCCCCCCCCCACGTCATGTCGGTCGATCAGGAATGTCGGAGCGTGACATCCCCGAACTGAGCCTGACGCCTGTTGATCGAGTACAGTAGAGCCATCTCTTTTTCGTTTTGCCTCTCTCCCCTGAATGGCGGTACTGTAAAGCAGTGGTTCGGAAAAATATGCGCTGACCCTTGACTCTTCCAGCCTCTGACAACAGGGCCCTGGAGCCAGGCATCCCCTGTGCTCAGGCCTTTAACAAAGAGCCGGGATGACGGCTGCAACTGGAGCATACCACGAAACAATACACGAACACCGACCCGGAGACCTTTCCTCTACTGCTCCTCCTTCTTCTTCTTTCTCCCAGATTGTTCTCCTCACCACATCTCTTCACCCTGTGTCACAGTTGCTCCCAGAGGATGAATGAGCCGCATTATTTCCCCTTAAAATTCTAATTATCAACTTTCCCCAACGTTGAGTCACGCGTTTGTATAGTAGTAAGTGTTCTTTACACTTTTGCCCTCATATTCATGTCTGTATCAAGAACGACACGAGGAAGATTTCCAATTTTCCCACAGCGCACCACTGGAAATATTGACCCCGATCTTGACACCGGCGGCAAAGATTTTTTTATCTATGCAGAGTACAAAGAGAAAAAGCTATAAAAGTATATTTAATTGTCCTACTTTACAAGATCATTTTAAAAGGTTGTACTTTTGCCTTTCCAATCAAATTTGTATTACCTGTGCTTATGATACGATTTAAACTATATATGTTGATTTTTGTAAACAGGAGAGATATTCGTGAGACTATTTTTTTAAATAAAGGATTTAAATACAAATATTTATTATCATTACCTTTGACTATAGTCCGTCTAGATGTATCAATAAGCTTCTGCTAGTTTTTCTGATGAGAGAATGCATATTTCCAATATTATTACAGTTTCATGAACACAATGAGTTTGTCATGTAGGGATAAAAACACTGTAATTTGTGCTGAGTGGAAACGTCCATATTTCTATTCCATTCCGGACATTAAGGTATCATTAAGTATAATTACAATAAGGAATCTATCAGTGCCTTGAGAAATGAAATGAGTGTTGCCGTCTACTGGGTTTGAAACTAGTAATTAATCATGGCATTAGCATTTCATTTGGCAAACTGGAGAAATATGATGCTTAATATACGACAGAACCTTTTAGAATTAAAGTATATAGGACGTCTGCAAAATTCAATGACAAGTAAGTGGTGCAAAACAACGTAGGTATATATATTTATATACAGGAATATACAGTTTTTCCTAGGCGTTTTGTACTTTATGGGGAATATTCTACTCTGACAGTTTGAATCTTTCTAAAATACCAATGAGTTATTCAGAGTTTATCCTTTTTATAATCAATCACCAACATACATTTCGTATCTGGCTATTATCTGATCCTGAATGTGCACTAATGCCTAATCACATCCTCCTAATTGCAGCTTATTGTTCCCAAATCATTCTCTCAAAATTCTAAAATGTGCTTCTTCACTTTTGGCAGCAGTAGAAAAAAACGGGCAATAAAAAAAATAACCACCCATTACCTTCATATTGACTGGGATATTACCAGGTGATTCATGGCTTTCAATCACACACACAAACACGCATAATCCTGTTTCCTGTGAAAACACCTTAATTGTGTTTGTATGTGCACCGACATCTTTGCCAAAGATTGTGAGATTACACAGTTACACATGACGGGATTAACACCGGTATCATGGTTCCGGTATAATAACCGAGTCACTTTTTGCCCCTTTTCTTTGGTTTATTATATACATTTTTTAGTTTATGTAAAAGTTAAAAGATGTGTGGGCCAACTGGCCAATCAGAGCAGACTGGGAACTGTCGGGAGGTGGGGCTTAAAGAGACCGGTGTTTCAGACAGAGGCTGAAAAGAGGAGCTGCAGCAATGGACAGTTTGAGGAAAGTTACGTTTTTATTTAACATTATAGCATATAAACCTTGTAAAGTGATATGATATTAAGAAGTTATTAACTTTGAAATGAGCATAATATGTTCAACTAAACTTAATTCAGGTGATCAGTTTAATATCAAAAGCCCATTCATAAACTGCACCTTGACTTGTAAAATAAATTACTGGAACATATGATGGAACTAAGGTAAGTATTGTACCTCACTGAAATATTGGTTCACAAATCCACAGAATGAAACGTACGAGTTGAAATAGTCGACAAGGTAGAAAATCCTTTGGAGACTTTTAAACATTGACACAATGTTTAAAAGTCTCCAAATTGCAAAGTGCAATCCAGTCGTATCCGGCTGACAAATCCATCCAAGTTGCTCAAGCACAAAGAGGCCGGCTGGCAGAAGACCAGGCTCTCAGAAAACCACAGATTGCTTCATCATCGACACAACTGAGCAGCAACTGAAAATCAGGCTGCGCCCAAAGTAGCAGCCGGATAATTGAAGGCGCAGCTATCCTCAAGTGATCTGACCCCGAAAACAAAAAGTTACAGCCGGAGAGAGGAGTAAAGCTTCACTGGTGAAACAGTGTGCATGTCACCAGAATGTGATGATCACATATATGAATACAGCCTCTCTTGATGGACTGGTTTTTAAACTACCACAGGTGATTGACGTCTAGAGAAGTCACGAGGTCTTTTTAAATACCTGCCAGTTTTGTTCCAGTGTTTTATTGTGTCTGTCAGACACTTTTAAGTCGTACAGTGTTAGGGGCAGATAGTCACTAAATGTAGATGCATCCTTCAGTGCCACGGTCAGAGACTTTCCATTGACACAGAAGAAACACTGAACTCTTAACAGCTGGATTTCTGTAGAGTTTACTGAGGATGCTGATGATGCAGAGGAGATCAATGAAAGCCTCTGTCGACTCGAAGCACCCTGAAGCAGTCTTCTGAATGAAATGACAAAATAAAACGTTAATCTTCACGTCTATTAGAATCTACCGATTTATGAGCAGGAATAGTGCCTACAGAAAACATTTAATATTCATATTTTATTAGGTTTACCCACAAAAGTTGGAATATAAGATCAATATTTTGGTTTGGGGTCCAATGAATACTGGGTGAGGATTACGGACAGACTGTTATTACGTCAATAACCTCTTTCTTAAGGTTAAGGAAACTTAGTTATTATAGGTTAGGATTAATGTGGTGAAGTATCCTGAAGTTTTCAAAATACTTTGGGCACTGTTAAAACAATTGGTGAATGAAATGTAAGACCCATTTCAAGTACAACACACAGGAGGGAATATAAGAGTGAGATTATGTAATTTAAGACTTTTTAGGGCCCCGTGGAAAAACTGCAGAAAGCTCCTGTCGTTGACTTACAGTGGAAAACACTTCTACTACTATTCATGTGTTGGTTATTGTAGCGTGCAGGGACACATCACAACTTCTAGTGACCTTTTAAAAAGATATAATCAGTCCTCCAGTATCTTTCTTCAGTTCCACATTGTCCTTGATCAAAGTGCGAGCAGATATTTTCATTCAAATGACGACTGCTGAGAAATATATCCTGCAAACCTAATGTGTTCAGAATGATTGAAACTCACAGGCTTTTGTTTCGTATTCATTTTCAGTCTCACACCAGCAGGAGCCCGGTGTTCTTTCCAATGTCACGCTGCCAGAGGAATCACAACCCTCTTTTTCATTTTATTTTTACATTAACATGTCATCTGCAACTTGCAATTTGTTCGGTGGCTTTCAAACAGCATGTACACAAGTCCCGGGGAAATCCATTAGCAGGTCAACGGACAAGACGGGTGTCTTTTCTTCTGCTGGAGCTAATAACATGGCTGCGGCTGGGCTGTCCTGACGATATGCTTTTCTAAAGACAGCTAATTTGATGGCACTTAAGAGCTTCTACCAGAGAACAGACACTATTCTCACAGAACTTGTACGATATCCAACTGCTGTCTACAGACACAGCGGGTATTTTTCGTGAAGGCTACAAAAACGCAAGATGCAACGAAGGTTCCCAAAGAGCCACAGTGACCTCTGTAAATATTAAAGGACGAGCTGGGGAACAACAAGTTCATTTCTTGAAAAAGTAACGATCAAAGGAGGAGGTCCATGGTAACAGAATGTGAGGAACAAGATTGTATGGTCTCAAAGATATGCAGCTATTGTCCTCATCGGCTGTTTTAAATGAATGAGATGATCATTTCTTCATTCAGGACGTTCAAAGCCCCATATATTTCTGTCAGGTTAAGAACTTGCTTCTACATTTATCACATTTACTAAATTTGTTGAATATTGGTAATTAAAATGCAAAGAAATACCTAAAGTGTTCAAATGCAAATATGGCTGTTTTAAGATCATCCAAAAACCCAAACTAAACCAAATATCTACACATATCCATACTTACTAAAGATTTCCACTGCTTGTCCTTACACAAAAACAATAACAATATTATCAAGGCTGTCTGTCGTATATAAAGTGCTCAAGAAGCCGGTCCTCCCCCCGGGGCTGGTTTCTGCTTCCACTCCGTCGGACTGAGACTGGAAAGACTTGCGTGAGTCTCCAACTGGACAAATTAATCTGTTCCTGTTTTTGAGCGTGCCATCGGAGACATTAATCCAGATGCATGCTGTTGCACTCCAATTTAATAACGTCCCTGATGGTCATCATGCTGTTTCACTGCTTGTGTTACTACCTTTAAAACCAGGGCTAGCTGGTGTTCGCCCGTGTTGTTTCTCTTATGCCCGTTGCTCTAAACGGCCTCGTCATTCACTCGGTTTCATCCCAGTCTTTGCTCTAAAAAAGTATGTTTCCACATCGTCCCCTGCCTGCTGGCTTACCTTCAATTCTTAATAAATTCAATAAGTTTGCACTTGCCGTAAAAAAAATCCCATTCAATAAAGTTTTTATACACTGGGTAAACTTGCAGAGAAGCAGCCTGATTCGTTTTCAAGGCAAGGACATCACAGCGAAAAACACACGGTTGCTAGGGGAAACTAGCCGTGGCTGATATTCAGATGGTCAGGTGGGTTTTGCACCTTGACCCACGTTGCCCCCCCCCCTTTCCACACTAAAGCTCATTGTCGAGAGTGGAATGAATGAGGCTGCTCAAGCTGCTCGGAGAGTCGGTGAAGCCGTGTGTGTTCCTTTGCATGACTGGCTGAATGGCCAAGGTCCTCTCTGGGCCACAGAGACGCTGCAGAGCTCGGCGAACACGTGTTTTCAACACTACAGCACACATTTCCAACTTCCTTTTGACAACCGAGGCCATTAGCAAACCTCCTTCTCTGACCCTTTCTGCAGGGCTGCTTTTCATCCTCCACTTCAGAGCGAGGCCTGTGGGATGCGGATTTTTTCGCTCAGGCAACAAAGCCAGTGGACAGGAGTGATGAAATACTTTTTTCCTACTTTTTAAATGTTTATTATCGGTCGTTCAGAATAGTGGTTCACAGGAAACAGGTACTACAAACATGCTGCATAGACACCGCGTATCCTAATCTATAATAACCAAAAACGTGACTGCAAGGAAGAGCGATTAACGGCACACAAAGCAGACGCCACAACTCAAATATGGAATTGTCAGGCCACGCCCACAGACACCAACACATCAAACACCGCATATCATCATACAGACACAGAGAAAGTGATAGATATCATAATTAGACGAGCCCGTGGCCCGAACAAGTGATTTATTTAGTGACAAGAAAAAAGTCTCCACCATTGGACTTTGATGAGGCAATTAAAAGACAAAAAAAAACGGTTTAATTTGGCTTCAGCCTTGAAGCTAATTTACAAACGTGATTGCAGCTAGTAGCCTCAACTTTTCCACTATACGTGCAAACTGCTTAAAATAAAGTATCGTTGATCTGCACGTGTGATCAAAAGTACTACTTATAACTTCTAAATGATTATTGGTAATGGTATCACAGCATGTACATATATTACTATAACCGTCATTGTTATCTGTAATCTGGTTTATCATAGCGATGAGGCTAGTACTGAACAATATATCAAGTTCAACGTCCCTTGTCCATCTGCTCAAACGAGACGAGTTGACCTTGGATCCATCTCTGAGACAGTTTCACCGTTACTGTCACTTTCTGAGTCTCTGGAGGTTCCAGTTGAGCTAAGTGCTGCTCAGACCTGCTTTGTCTTGGCTGATTTAGCTAATTCTGCAGCATTTCAGGGTTCTCACGGTTCATTAGCTTCAGCATCTGCTGCCGTCTTTGACCTTCAGACAAAAACAGGAGTGAAAGATCGCAGCCGAGAATAAAGATTATCAGATTGGAAGATGGCAGATCGGCTCTTGGGTCAACTTTAGATTAGAGATTATTTTACTTTGACACTAGGTAGCATTTGAGTTCAAATACAATATATAAAATACAATACCTCTGGATATAATGTGCAAAAAAAGATAAAATATGAATTGACACATAGCTCCCTGGTTGAGGGAGAAACAATACTTTATGTACAAATCAGAATTTGGCAATAAATTCAAGCTAAGCAAACCCTTTGAATTTACATATAATTTCACAAATTGTGCATCTACACTTGGAGAAATGGCAGATTTTCAAAACCTCTTGTTTGAATATGAAACACAGTAATCCTGACGGCACAGAAAAACAACATGTACACTGTGATTCATTAGAAAGCAACAGGATGCAAAACGTTTTCTAGAAACATAAATTCCTGGATAGCCTGTATCAATATCTGAAATCCCAGATTGACCTCGTCTCGGTGGGAGCGGGGGGGATTTTGGTGTGTCTGGACCAGCACAGTCTGGTTTGCCAGGTCTGGCCCGTGGCCCGGTGACTGGCTGCGGTCGTGTAAGAAGGGGATACAGGCGGATGAGGAGGTGGGGGGTGGGCTGCTCCGGGAGGTTGCATGCTCGACTTAGTCCAGGTTCTCATCAGCCCCCGAGAGCGCTGGAGCGAGCTGCAGCACATATACAATCCCAGACTGAACAACAGACTACACACTGACACACACAGACACACACACAGTATCACAGCATGTGGACATATTTAGACGTATAGAGCATGTTCACAGACACAGCTTCAAAAATCTCTGTCCTCACCCACAGCTTTTCTGCCTCTGAGCAAACTCAACGTAGAAGAGATGTGCTGGGCCTGGAGCGACTGTCAGCACGTTTTACAACAGCCCAGGGTATTTATGTGCGTGGCCACTTTTATGAAGCCAAAACAGCCCTAAATTTATTTTTAAATAGACTGAGCTTGATAAAAATTCAAATGAATCGCACTTGCAACTCAAATCTCCATGAGGACTCGAGTCTTATCACTTTAGGGACTTGATCCAGCATCTAAAGCACAAATTTAAAGCTTTACAAACATGTAACCATGTTGTAAATGTAATACATATAAAATTAACCATCGCTCATATAATGGATATTTCATTAACATCCCTATTTCGTTTATATTTACTGTACAAACATGATTTAATGCAAAACAAGATTGAATGCACAATGTTCAGAGTGTGATTGAGAGCCAAAGCTGGTGATTGAAATTTGGGAGTAAAGAAGTACAATATCGATGTATATTGAAAACAAACATCAACCTCTCATGACAAAGAAACATAATTAAGGCTTGATATTTGACGGTTTACCCATAAACTTTATAAATAACCATCAATAAAAAGGACGAACATATATGATGACCTCCCATAAGAAACGTTTTATAGAAATATAGACATAAATACACGTTGTTTATTCTGTACAACAAAAGTTTTGAATACTGGCAAACAAAACCTCAGAGGGGAATGTGTCAGTGAAGGTCTCATATCGCCCGACGCCATCGACCAGTCGGTAAATCAGTCAGGCTCCACTCAGAGAACCTCATAACGCTAAAGATAGCACGGACACAAAGTTAAGAGCCCTCTTTGTTTGCTCTGCGACGCGGCAGCATCTCCTTAAATTGACTGCCGTCCTTTAATTGACCTTAGGCAGCAAAGTAAAGTGGATGATTAGTTGGCATCGATCTGAGTCCTCTCAAGACGCCGAGTGACATTTCCTCCCATATTTTATTTTAGGTTTTGCATTTCCTCTTTTTCCCCCTCTCTCCCTCTCTCTCTCTCTCCCTCTCTCTCAAGGCCTCACAGCTGAATGAGCATGGAGCTGAGGCCTAATATCAACACACTAATGCAACCCTTCATCTTCCAGTTCCACCCATTTCTCCGTGGCAGCAGGACGGGCTGCTCAAATTATGGATTTCCTTGCAAATGGAAATATATAATATATATAAGCCGAGGAGAAAAGACAAGGAACGGGGAGCTGACTTGAGAGAGTCGGGGGCCCCTGAAAGCTGAGGTCTTGGTTCTTTACAGATTAGAAGATCAGTCCTCCCAGCACTTCCCCTCGGGGCCGAGCAAAGGGAAGCAGTGGAGGGGAAGCTTTTATTCTGGTGCAGCTCTGCCAGCGTTTCCGTCCCAGAGCTACGGAAGCTCAAGCTCCTCTCTGAACCAGCTCCCAACAACACAGGCTTTTCTGCTGTAATGCAGACTAAATCTCTAATTACAATTTTTTGGCTTGAGTAGCAGAAGTCATAATTATGGTACCTCTTATTATGCAAATTAATTGACTGATTCCAAAGAATTAATTACCTCTTGTCCCAAGTTTGATTAAGAAATGAGAGTTTTCGGCTTGTGTTTTGATTTGTTGTTTGGCTTTTCTTTTTTGGCTGGTGGGGAGAATGGGAAAGAAGAAAACAAAAGGTGATGCAGCATGCTGGATGAATGTGGAATTAAATGAATGTTTACTCAGAACTACGACTGCTGGGCGGATGAGCCGGGAAGAGTCTGCAGATATCAGGGAATTTAAATTGTCATGTAGACAGGATGTATATTAAAGGGTCATTTCTGCAGAAAGAAAGATCCATGAAGGAATTTGTCAAGAGGGTCGTGGAGTGGAGAATGAAAGTGAATTCATAAACACACTTCCACCTTTACTGTCAAAAAGATACAACTGCATAAAATATTGGTAAAATATCAATACTCACACCATTTAAAATGTCCAAAACTATATGAGCAACCTTGTGTCAATAAAGAGAAAAGTCAATACTAGAGAATACAGCTTAGAGGTGCACATGCCTTACACACCAAGGTTGATTGGCCTCTTTATCGACATGTTGTAAATATTAGAGATCAACAGAGGTTTAATGCGAATAATATCTATTCTGTGACTGGATTGAGAAATTCAAAAACATGTATTCATTCTCTTAAATCACGCCACACAAAACACAACCTCCTGGGTGGAGGAGACAGCAGTTCGCTTCCTTTTCATAAATATAAATTCCCCTCACGGTCATGAGCCACACGCACAAAGAAATGCCTCGACCTGAACCCGTCCACGACCCGGGAGAGCCAGGCTGACCTCGCTGACGTTCTTCCAGCTGAATGAGATAAAAATCCCTTCAGAACAGTGGAGATTGTTCAAGCAGCAAAATAATGACCATATTATTAAGAACCACTAAACGCTGAAATGTGCCAGTGTCCTAAACCTGCAGTGATTTTACAGGAGAGCGTCTGGATAGAGCATCTTTACTCCCTGCCTATTAAATAGTCGGAGTCTGAAGTGTTTGCCCTTCGCTCTACAGCACAGCTGGGATGTGACTACAGTATCTATTAGAATAGAGTTGTATCCCCTCACCCTCCTTGACATTTTCCAATGTAAGCCCACCTCCAAGAACGCATGAAACGAGCAGGTCCTAATCCCTGCCTCCGCTCCGACTCACTGCCTCTGGTTC
Source organism: Pseudopleuronectes americanus (assembly GCA_038501795.1). NCBI lineage: Eukaryota > Metazoa > Chordata > Actinopteri > Pleuronectiformes > Pleuronectidae > Pseudopleuronectes > Pseudopleuronectes americanus. The sequence goes on along the minus strand of CM076728.1, from coordinate 19,068,582 downwards.
AAAACAAAAGGGGTCCTGGCAAATGAGATGCACGGGCAGAGGGGCCACGCACAATGTGGCCCACCTGAATAGACTCAAATGAACAAGTCTTGACAAAGCCACGATAAAAAAGAAGTCCTGTCTCGAACTCTCAGGCCTGATTTGCCATTGGACTGAATGAGAAGCCCCTCAGAAGCTGGAACCCCGACTCGAACCCGAGATCCTCGCACGCTTCCCATTCTTCTGCACTCACTATCGCTGGATCCCAACCACGGCCAGAATGAACAGTTTAATTGGTTCCGTTAAACAGACAGAGACGGGCCACATAAGAAACTATCGAGCGGAATTCAATGAGGAGCCGTCTTCAGTGTTTGAACCAGTCGACAAGGTCGGCGTTCCAAAGTCCCAGGTATTATGCGGGTGGCAGAGAGAATAGGTAAGTGTCAGACCAGAACAATCCAATCCACCTCACACATCAGCACCCCTGCCTTTGGGGTTTGTTTTGCAATAAGCCGCCCGTTGTCATTGGCAGGGCTAATTACGGGGCCAGCGACTATACTGAAGGATAAATTTCCACATAACAGAACCCCTAATTTTGTCTGTCAGGCATTTTAAATTCTTCCTTCCTATAGGAAGATAACGGAAGAATACAAATAGCAATTAAATGCTGCTCAACCTGGGTGAGATTACACTCCTGAGAAGGACAGCCAATAAGAGGGAGTTTATTGCCTCGGAGAAAGTGAGGGGGAAAGACAATGTGGTCGAAAAACAAGCAGGTTGCACCATCATATAAAAGAAAGGGCCTAAATATTTCCCTTTTCCAGGCAACGAGGAGAAGAGACTTGCATCACTCAGGCAGCTTGAAGCCTGTGTTTACGTCGAAGGTGGTGAAAGCTGCTGCAGTTTGGTGCATTTTCCTCCATGATGGCATCGGTGGAGTAGAACTAGGACAGTCCTCCCCCTGCACGACTATCACATAGGTCATCTGTGTGAGCAGCTCATTACCACCCGTAGCTACGTTTGATTGCGAGGCGACCACCAGCAGCCGGGGTAATTATGATGGGAGCCAAAGGAGGAAGTCGGACGGAGATGAAACACAGCGATTTCTTAAAAGAGTCCCACAGAGAAGGTTCAGACGTCAACGCTGATACAGGGAAAATCTGCAAAAACCTAATGTTGCATTCAGAGGATCGGCTTTTAATCCTCGTTGCAAGCAATATCAAAATGGATGTAGAATGAAGAAGGAAGCCCACTGGCCAACGTATAAGAGTGAGTGTTGTTTTGGTTGCTTTTATCCATTTCATCTGACAGAAGAAATGAACTAGGGCCGACCTGCTAGCTGAAAGGTCGGGGTGCACGTCCCTTGAGCAGCTTTCTGAACCATTTGCTGCCTCTCAACCCTCTATTGTCTCAAACAGTGTTTTGGAATACATTCTAAAACCACAGTTCTTGCACTATGACTTTGAACTACACAAAAACATAAAGCATTTAAAAACACAACAAAGCCAAACCGTGCAGCCGATTGTCTCAAACTCTCAAACCTTGTGTGTTGATGGGAGTTCTGTGGCACGGTGACAATCTGCTCGTCACACTCAGGCCCTGCACTGTGGAACATTCCCACTATAGAAACGCACAGTTGCAGCGGAAGGCATCATCTATAGTAAACAACATCCACACGAGGCATTTCTCATGGACAATATTTATTTTAGACTTGTTGGCTTTTGTTTCCTTGGAGATTTGGGGAAGGAGGGGGGGGGGATGTGTGTGCTCTCTCTCTTCTTCACATTTCACATCCACCTCCCTCCTGCTTTCTCTTTTACAGAGACAAACGTTGTTGCTTTCTGACAAAGCCGGCCCCTTTTCTTAACTAATATATTTGACTATTTATAAAGTGATGCATGACATTTGCTTCCAGGAAGCTGTGCTTTTTCTTGTAGCGGCTGAAGAAACTGGTAAATGTGATTAAATTAAAGCAAAGAAAAAACGATGGCAATTCTGTGGGAGGTTGAGCCGAGTTGTGTCGCATTCAGAAATTATGCACAATTCCACAACAATAAATCTGGCAGTAGAATTATGTCAAATTCGTCATTGTGCTTCTCTTGGAGTTTGTTTTTCTTTGTACTGAAAATACAGTGTTGTGCTTCCCTCAATAATTAATTCCATTTGGTTAAACAGCGGCATTTATTCAATATTCATAAAAGTCAACACATCTTCCACTTGTTTTGCAAAACATATTTTTTGTTAGATTCTGATGTTCTACAGACGAGCGACAAACATATCTGCCTCGCCCTTAAGGCCATTTCTAAATCTGACATTTTATGTACCCCGTGAGAAATCAAACTTCAACATGAGAGCAGAGTTATGAACTGATATTTGATTTTTTTAAAAGGGAAGTGGGTGCTCATCTTCCAGGACGTTGCTGCTCTTCTGCTGTTCCCGACATCTCTGCTTCCCCCCCGCTGCCCTTCCAGTAATTTCACTCAGGCCGTCCCCTAATGACCCGCCTGATGAGCACATAAATGCCACGATGGTTTCTGTGATTCAGGAATCAAGTTGTGAGGTGGGTCTTCATCTTATCGTCCGTCTTCTACCCTCAGTGGTTTTGGGTGCATCTCCGGCTCCTGTTAGATCTGGATCAATGCCCCGGTCAATCCTTTTCCCTGAGAGGACGCATCGATTGGGTTCCTCGGGGCTGACCAGCCTCTAATCTCTTGAAACAGTGTGGTGCTCTCCGCCTGGCTCTGTGGAGACGCTGCATCCCGGCTCACAGCACAAAAATACAACTATGTCGGGGAGAAATCTATTCTTCTGTAGCGTGTTCGATATCAAATACACAGCCTCCCACAGTGGGGGGGTTTCAGGAGTAGGGGGTCCTTGGAGTTACCATCAAAGAGTTTCATACCCAGGGAGATTGGTCCATCACATGCGCTGTGTTTAAAAGGTGGACGGTGCAGCTACACTTCCTCCTGTTGCACAAGAGTGAAACTGAAATATCTTGGATACAGGTGCAACAATAGAGTCTGCAGAAGAGTGATAACCCACTGGTAAACAGACAGATTCCCCCCGTTAAACAGACTCAACACTTAGACATACATCAGTGTGATGAGCCAGAGCTAAAAACAAATTGATGAGTACTTTCACTATTTGGTTCGGCCCATGTCCCATCCACTAACATGGAGGAGGAGGCGTGTACAACCAGGGGATGATCAAGATGATTGGGCCTCAGTCCCATTTTCCATAATCATCCCGTAGATGCAGATTTAAACAGTAGATTTACGTTTTCAGGCCAAAGAGCAAATACTGAGTGATGCGTTTAATTATTTATAGTATTGGTATTATTGCCGCCTCCGTCCTTACCGCCATATTTCCATCCTTTAAAAAACACTCACCTATTTCCAGATCTCAAATACTTTCTTCTATTGAATTACCCAATTTGCTTAATGTCTTTTAATGGACTCATAAGTCGTGAAGCTGGAAAGCAGAGGTTTGAGGAGCGAGAGTAGCAACATCATCAGCAGCATCATGCTAATGAATGTGTACATAGTGTTCTGTTTGGGTCGAGAGGGAGAAGGTGTAAATTAGCCGGTGCTAAGTGTCACGGTTCAAGCTGTAATTCTGTCAGATGAGATAAGTTTACCGCAGTGTGAGCGAAGCCACGGCGTCTTGGAACTGATGAATATTTGATGACGTCTAAGTGCAGGGACGGAACCAGGAGGTTCAGCTGGCTGCTTGGGGAAGTGAGAGGAATCGCATGTGACTGGGAGAGAAGGTCAGCTTTGTTTGGAGTCAGCATAGGTCACCGCTCGGGTCTCCGCCCACTGTTTATTGGTGCATTCATAATTTTAATACACGTCTGCAATGTTTTATTTAAAATCTGCAGGGTTTATTTTAGTCTCTTGATTTGCTCTCTAAGCTCGAGCGAGGTTCTAGGAAGAGAAATATTTAGCAACAAGAACTAATGTGTTGAAGCTGAAAAGCTCAATACACGGACATTTATTCAATGGGGGTTGGATTTAAGTCTCCAGTTATAGGAAGAGTTTAAAAACCGCTGATTATATATAAATAAATCTCCACAAAATTAACTAAATATAAAATATTTAAGACAACATATGGTCTGTTTTTGTCAACACAGCCAAACCAGACCACTTCTAAACTACGCAATTAAAAAATTATGAACTCATCTGACCAGTTATTAGAGAATATCAAATCACAATTATAAATGATCTTTGTGTGCTGAAACTGTTCAACAGTACAGATACAAACAATGAAATCCTAATTATTATTAATCATTATTATAAGAGGATTGTAGATTTTACACTATTATTATTCTCTCGCTCAACTCAGACGTGTGCGACGACACAATCCATCTACTGTGTCAACAACATCTCCACACAAAACTTATATCGATACAAACGAATCCTAAAACTGAAAAGGAGTCGATTACAACAAAACGACAGCCCGACAGAGAAAGCAGGAAAAAAAAAGTCCCTCACCTAGTCACCATCTTTTCTTATCTTCACGTCTTCAATAATGCAAAACAAACCCATGAACCCCCCCGCCTGCTACTCCTCCTGCAGCTGAAGCACGGATTCACTAACTCTGGTTGATGCTGGATGCTTTTTACCTCGAGCTTTTCAAAAATGGTTTTAACCACTCTGATAATAACCATCGTTCATTTTACTGCAGTTTTCCCTAAAACCAGCAGTAACTGTCTCATCCCTGCTTCTGTGTGATTTTAATCTAGTTCTGTTTATTAGATTGTGGTCGGCCCTTAAAATTTCCAGGGAAGAGAAGCCTTCAATCACCGGCTGCATGAATACAATGATATTTCAGACAATGGTTGTTCCTCAGCTCGATCCAAAACCAGTGGGATGAACTGGAAGGCTGACAGCAAGCTCGGCCTTATCTCGTGGCTGAATGGGAGCGAATCTTGCAGCCATCTTCCAAATTTCTGTGTCTCTGCAGAGGTATGGTTATGGGTTATGGGTAAGAAAGCTGTTATAGGATAGTATTGATTGCCTGTAGGGCTGAAATGACCCATTCAGCGATCATCTCTGGAAGTTTGGTTGATATGAAATATGAACCAAAATAGAATTGTGTTCCCCCCCGCTGCATTTGATGAACATTTTCACATATTTCCGGATACGGTGCATTATTGCACTGACGCACTACAGACCTCAAAACAGTTGATCAGCTCTCGACAGTAGGGAGCCTGTTCGTAATAGATTATTTTCAACCAGGGGAGTAGAGAATCCGGGCCTAATCCTAGTCATGCAACAAAGCGGGTTGTGTTATCCAAAGCTGTTCAAAGCATATAAATATGGAAGCAGCCGGGACCCTCTCACTGGATGTTCGGCCATTCCTCCTCAACGGATTTTGTCTGCATGGGCTGGATTCATTAATATAAGCAGTTGAGATGAGGTTGAGAGGTTTTGCAGCTGTTTGTGTTGAGGTCACATGACACAGGGGGGCGGATCTTCTCTGTACCGATTACAGAGCAATTCGCCCAGTTGTTCTGTCTGGCATGTCAAAATAAAAACAGAGAGGGTTAGGATAGAAACTGGCTGGGGTTATACACTTTAAGTCAGTATTTTATTCTGAAAAGGTGAGTAAGCACGCACGTTTTTTAATATATCAGAACTTATCTGTTCTAGTTTGTTATATCATATGATACAAAAATTTAGATTTAACAAAAACTGACTGATATGAACGCTGCCATTTTAAACAGATAAGGGTATTTGCCGTGTCGGGGGGGGGGTAGAGCCAATGTACACACTCGACCAATCGTGAGTCGGTCTCAGCTGTCAATCATGACATTTCAACCAATTTGAAACAGCATAAAAGTAACCAATCAAAATCAGATGTCCTAAAATGACTGAAGCCATGTTTTTTAGTTTGGTCCATGTCCCATCCATGAACGTGGAGGAGGCTGCGTTCATGACCGTTACAGCAGCCAGCCAACAGGGGGTGATGAAGACGTTTCGGCTTCAATTTTGAGTTGCTGTCTTGTCGTCCATCTTCTCTTGTCACTAGTCATTTATTTCCTGTGGCTCTTTCAGGTTCTTTGGCTACTCCCACCACCTTCCTGTCGCCGGTGGCTGCACAGCGGCACTCACAACAGCAGGGGGAACAGCTCGGCTAACCGAGGCTCTGTTTATTCCATCGCAGGAACACGGTGACGTTGCGCGGTGAAATTTCCAGGCTGCCTCTCCACAGGCCGGACTGATTATTCTCAGAGACTGGGTGCTCCATAATCCCCTTGTTTCTGACGGAGGGAGGGAGGGAGGCAGTCGACTGAACGGCCGTACATGCAGGAACTTTAATTACACAAAGGTTCAGAGGGGGCCTGCAGTGTGGAGCTGTGCTGCTCCGTGTCCTCTTTTCACCGCACAATACAGATGCATTCATCACATGGGAGTTTGAATGAATGTACTGACTCTAGCAAAGTATGTCACAGAGCTATGAAGTGATGGTTTTACACAACTTTGAAAAACCTATGTCAGGAAATATAAACCTACAAATTAACAAATACCCTTAAACTATTGTTGATTTGCAAAGTATTATCCAGGGGTGTTTACATTTATGTAGTCTTTAGTTTATAAAAAACCTTAAGAAACCAATTACAAATGCCTGTCAACGTGTGCAATGATTCATTTTCAAACAACAACAAAAATACTGAACTCGAAAAAACAACATTAATTGACAGTCAGTGATTAATTGTGTGTGGAAACAAAAGAAAAATCATTATAAAGGCAACTGTGTGTGGAAGCGTGTGCGCACTTCTGCTGTTTTCCTTTTGATGCACATCAACGTATTTATATATTTCTGCTAAGCGCTCATCTCCTCTATTAATAAAATCAACAGCACAACGACCACACAGTTATGTCAGAGACGCAAAATATGAAAAAACGTGAATATAAATCACTTTGTCTCTCAACTTCTACCATATAAAGTATCAATACTCAATTAAATATCTAAACCTCTGCAGCACACGTCAGCCTATGAGTGATGTCTGTTATAAAAAAGATGTTTTCCACTTATTACAATAGAAAATATATAACAAGAAACTTCTCTTTTTGTAAAAACACATTATCTTGTGATTTTCAGTGTTTCAGGTTATAACGTGACACATTTAACTCGTGATTTAGCCTTTGTTATAATGTGAGAGACGCTCGTTTAATAAAAGAACTCGGTGCAGATATTGGAAATGGAACTATGGCTCTTTGTCACAACACGACTCTCAGATCCGAGCGTCGGGAGGAATCTCTCTCCCGACGCGTTCTCGTCCAAAAAGGCGAGGAAACGTCCTGAATAGGTCACAGCTCCGGCGTTGGACCGGCAGTCACAGGCGACTGACTCCCTTGGCCATTACTCCCTGTCCAAACATTAGTGTGACAGAATAGACGGCAGACTGACATGGCCGCCGCCGCACTCAGCCGTTTGCTATTTCTGCTCTGAAATGACCCTCCCTTGTCATCTTTCAGCACATTAGCGTGACAAAATGGAAAAGGAGATTGAAGTGGCACCATCTGTGGCTGACAGAGGACGCAATGAATTGATTTCTACTGTCTGATGTGCTCTTTCACACCATGATGCTTTTTCTTTTTTCTTTTTGAGCACTACTGAGTGACAACGGAATATTCAAAGCTGTTCTACTTGCGTTTACATTTAATTTTGGGAGGACATAAGGGAAAATAATGGAAAACCTACATTTGTTTTAAGTGTATATATCAACACACACATTTGCTCCTCTCCACAAAACAAACAATACTCAGTGAACCGCTTAATTCGAGCTGATTTGTAGCAGAGCTCCGATGCCGCCGAATGGTTTTTGACCCCAGCAGCTGGCAGCCATCTAACCGGGGCTGCACCCATGCCAGAGAGCGAGGACGAGGAGATGCGGCGCCGCACTCAGAGTGTGATTTGTAGGGTGCGTACTGTGTAAGGGGGAGGATGGGCTATGAAACTTATTTATAGGAGCAATGTTACCATAACTGAAGGGGGGGAGAAAGGGAAAACGACGCAGTTACATCGAGGAGGAGGAGGGAAAGAAATTCTCTGTTTTCTGAGCCTCAAAGACAAAAAAGAACAACAACAGAGGGGAAGGATATTTATACATTTTTGGGGGTTTTATTTTGTTCAGTTTCTTTGCCTCAGTTCCCCAGAAAGATGTGTTAAGGTCATGGATAAGGTAGCTGCCGAGTTGCAGCGTGAATACAAATTGCGTTAAGGTTTCTGGAATCAGCATTTAACCAATTAGATTGAGAATTAATGCAAAAATGAGCACAGTCTTCATTACAATCAATAAAAAGGTCTTTAGACTTTAGTCTCCTTAAGACTTCAGAGTGTAAACTTTAGAGAGGCTCTGATTTACTGTATGACAAACATGACCTACGTGGGGTGTAATGGTGTTTTATGGCTTTACAGACACACTAATGGACTTCTCTAAGCCTCAATTATAGACCAATCATTCAGCTGTGGGAGGGAATATAATGCATGTTGAGAAAACCACCGTCCTCCACTTGCATTGTTCGAGGGGTCAGAGTTGACGAGGAGGATTTACAGTGACGGGAACACGCTGAGTCGTACCGTAGGCGGCGGCGAGCGAAAGCTTTGTCCCGGGTTTTAATCTTCCAAGGTCTGAGCTTTGTCTCCTGAACTCATAAAGGTTCACAAATTCAACAAAATAGACAAAGATTGAAGCAAATGTGTAATTTGGGGCCATATAAAAGAGAATTGACTGGATCACTTAACATCAAAGATTTAAAAGTTGAACAGTTTGTCGAATAGGTGTGTTCGCCTGTTTTTGCAACTTCCCCCGAAATACACACAGTGATGCAAGCAGGAACACACAAAGGTGAGGAAGTACACACACAAGTCTATATTTTGCATATTTCACCATTTGTTGTCACTGTCACCTTTTTGTGTTTGTTTGTTTGTGTTATAGAGTGAAACTGTGCCATTGTCCCCATTTGTACAATTTACCCAACGCAACATGTGTCTTTTCCCCTTCATGTGTCACTGGATGAATTGAGTTATGTGTTTAATAACTGCAAAACATTGTAGGTTATGTTAGCTTATGTCACTTTGTTTTATTATTATCATCATAAGAGCTTTACTTCCAAGGCTCTGCACATGAGTGTAGCTGCAGGGCTGCACCGTGAAAGCATCTCACTTCGCATCTGTGGCTAAAAATAGACCCAGATGGGAGCAAACTATGACATAAGCTTTACAAAATTCTGCTCAAGCAGCATCTTTTTTTTTAGGCAAAAAGGTTGATGAATAATCTACGAACGCCGTCCTCTCCTCTCCCAAAGAAGAGTCACATGGTCCAGAAGAGCAGCTTCCAAAGTGGAATCCACTGTGGCTAAACACACGGTTTCTATATCGGTGTAAATATAATTCATACAATTTAAATGCAATTTTAAAAGTGAAATGATTTGTCCGCAGCAGATTTGAAAAAAAACGCAAATTCTAGTCTATAGCTTTATTTTATTGATGAATTCACATTTAAATATCAACAGATAACCAGTATTGAAGGACTCATATCTGGGGGAAAACTAAATAAAACAAACAATTTGCTTTAAGGAATTACAAAATACATTATAACTTCCCATTATGTTAAATCCATAAGTTCCTGCAGAGTTTATTGGGTGGGGGGGGGGAATGGTTCTGCTAAAACAACTTTAACCTCTTGAGAATAATTTTCCATTCCTGATCAATTATAGACGGATAACAACCGTGTCACCTCAGGTAAACACTTTCAAAAGGTCAGGAGCCTTTTTCCAAACTTTACAGATATTATATAATATATCATCATAACCGGCAACTCAAAGACAAAATGCTAAGATAAGCCCAGACTACGCAAATGGCAATATGGAGACAAGTAGATGATCCTGGCGTGTCGGGTCAACTTTGAAATGTCAGACAACCAATCAATACACAGACAGTTTGCCAGACTAGCAGCTTCTCATCCTCCACGAGATATATTCTTATGCGGATTAATGGCTCCTTCACCCATTTTCAGTCGAGAAGGTATTAATCTGACAGCCAAGTGAAGCCCAACAAATACTACATACTTCAAAGCGGGCAGGTTCAAACATTTCCTTTTCATTTCTATTTTCAGTCAGACACACACACACACACACACAGACACACACACACCCTGCCCGTGGTGTTTTCAAACAACTTTAAGTAAACCCCTCAAATGTCGAGCCGCTCATTGATGTTCCCACTGACAATTTTAGCTTGTTTAAATTTGGATCCGCTGCTTAAGTGTCATATTTTAGAGCCTTGTGTTATTTAAGCCATTACACATAAATACACCTCATGTCATCAGGGGTGTCACCTCCGCTTCGTGATCATTTCAGGATTTCTCTGTTTGTCAGTCTTTCACCTCCCAACACAGCAAAGTGGCTTTTTGGCTGCGCTGGATTTAGTCAGCGGATAATCAGGAAACATGACTTATTAGGAGCTGGGGCTCAGGAAAAAACCCATGGAGAAATCAGAACTGCCCCACAAACACACACACACACTCGCACAGAGAGCTTGTAATGGATGGACGAACAACAATTTCAGCAAAGCAGCTTGTCTGGAGGTCAAACAGGAGAGAGCCATGACCTGTCAAAGTAAGGCCTGGGTTCCCCGAGTGTTGTTCGCACAATAAAAGTTGTGCGGGGCGGCGTGGTGAGCAGGCACTTTGCCTTCGCTCCCACTCGCTGGACAAATTGGTATCTGTGGCTCCCGCGGGACGTGATTTCTCCCTGAGTGCTCGTTGGAGGTGAGTGCCGGAGGACGGGTCCACACAGAGAGGAACGTGGCTTTTTGATGGTTCCACTGTGAAACTGAAACACAGCACAGAGGCAACTCTCCTTCAGTGATCATCTGGAGGCGGAGAGAAAGAAAGACTACAGGACTAAATCTGCAGCTTTCAGTTGTAAGAGTCTTTTCGGTTCATTTTAAGTGATTTATTTAAGGTATTCATAATCTCTGAATGATGGTGCGTGTCCTCTTTGAGTGAAAGCACACAGGGACACACACAGTGAACTGGATTAGAAGTTCATCAGATGTGAGGCTGATGATGAGCAGGGGCTTGATTTGGCCTACTTGCTGAAACTAGTATTTCCATAAATTTACTAAAACTGTTCCAGGAAACAAACAAAACCACATGTACACCTATTTAAAGTATATGTTGGTCAGGTGGTTGGTTTGATTGACAGCAGGATTACACCATGAAGAACAAAAACAATGAACTTTGTCACCAGGGTTTTAATTCACTTTCCTAAACATTGCAAGATAAGGCGTTTGTTTACATTTACACCAATTTCCAAAGGAATGGATCTTTTTATTAAACAAAGCTCAGCATAGGTATTTGATATACATGAGTGTGACAAATTCAAAAAAATTAATATAGTTGATTTAGCTGTTGAGCCTCAGTGGAGAAAGGTGCTCAGAATTATCCAAAAACTGCTGATCAATCAGTTTCCATGAGATGTTGTGGATTATGACCCAAGGAAGAATCCATCAGGTTTCAACAGATCCAGGAATTATTTTCACTTTCTATAAACACAGTGAGATAGGATATTAGCCTTGGTGAAGAAATGCACCTTCTGCTCACAATTCTAGTTCCCTTATGTTTTCAGATTGTTCCATTACTTCTGGTTCCTTCTGTTAAATATCCATGTATCGTATAGTGTTTATAAGATAACGTCTCTGTTATAGGAGAGAAGGTCAAGTTTAGATTTACATTAAGATCCTGGTGAAACACGATGCTCCACATTCACAGCCAACATTGGAAGGCCAAACTGCAGAGAGCCTTGGCTTCCAGCAGAAAGCAGCACAAACATGCACAGCATTGAACCACAGGTGCTTTGTGAAGTGAGGAAAAACCCTGAGATCACAACAAACATCTTTATTTATCATAGTCCGGAGCAGAGGCTGACAAATTCCTAAACATTAGACCCAGAAGGCAAAAAGGTCATAAATGACTTCATCCACTGTCTGCTCAAATACTGGATTGGAAACATTATAATCCATTGTCACAGCCACGAGCCTGGCTCTATGTTTTGATAAGTTACAGCAACATGAACAACACAATGAAGGCGACAGAATGTTCTTGAAGCTTAGAAGTCTTCATTAAGTTACTGTGGTACATTTAAAAACAGTGTGCTGTAATACAAATAGTACTTGTTCATAATGTGGAAATGAAATCTAACTGTGTATGACAGGACACGAATGTTAACGATGTTAAACGGTTAACCAGAATATTAATACACAAATACAATTACACTTGCAATAGCTCAGAGTCAAATAGTGATATAGAGATAGATATGATAAAAGAAATGGCAGCGATTCCATAGATGCCATTGTCAAAGTCTTAATACAAAATTAATTTGACCCTTTATACACAAAATATATCAAAATTAACAGTTTATAATAGGAAAATACAAATATTACCATGTATGCATTATATAGATTTGATAACACACTGTAACTTTAAATATTAACACAAAGGTGATGCACATTCTGTAAAATTAAAGCTTCCATATCAGCGACAGGCGTCTGTGAAAGGCTTAGACAGTTTTATTTTGGGGCAAACCAATAAAATCGGTCAGGCTCTGAAAGGAAACCTATCAGATTCCTGCCCTGATGAATAAATGTGAAACACTAACTCTGGAGGTTATTGTTTGCTAATAACTTCCCATTCCACACAAAAGAGAAGCTGCTGGGGACACTGAACCAGACTAAGTGGAACTTCACCGCTCCGCAATCTGGGATTCCTGCACAAGGGAGCTCCTCCTCCCCCCCCCCATCCCATCCCATTGTCTTCCGGGGAGCAGGTAAGATTCTCCTCCGCAACATCCAACTAGGACACAGAGAAAATGAGACGGTGCATCACTGTGGAGCGGGGGTGTCTGGCACCGGGGCAGGAAGTATCAGTCAAGACAGGGAGTTACAATGGAGGAGACAAAAGGGACGAGAGCGGAGTGGGGGGGCGTAGACGTGATCCGGTTCCACGGCTGACAGTGCCACCGCCGCCTGAAGGGCCTCATCAGGAGCAAATGTAATACAAGCTGGAGTGTTATGTAAAATGAACGATGGGAGAACCCCGGATCACTCAGGCCCTCTGTGCTCCACTGGCTGATGCATACCTGTATTGTATTCAGAGGGGCATTCATTTCCCCTCCGATGATTACAACGGAACACCAGCTGTATTGTTTATTTGCTCGAAAGCACAAATGATATGCATTGATTCCTTATTCAGTCATTGTTGAACTCAGCATTGTGTCTGTGAATGCGGGCAAAACGGGCCCAATTACAGCGAGGCGATAAAGGCCTCAAACTGGGAGGAAAGGAGCAATCAAAGGCCACTTGTTGTCCTTTGTAAATTCAAAAACAGAGGAATGGAAAAACATTTCTCTCGCTGTGAATGACAATGGTTCTCGCTCGGGACTTCAGATTAGATTATTAAACCGTTTGCATTTTATTAGAGCTTCTCCACCGGTTTCTTCTACCGTTGGGAGGTGATGCACTGTCAGGTGAGCCACAAGGCTATAGATGAGATGAATGGTCCATATATACATTACATTATACGTAAATGATCCACGGATACATTATACAGTTTGATACGTTACACATTTTTATCCGATTTTCACTTTTCTCTCCAATAACTAATAACTACACATTAGGAAATTGACCAAGGAGGAGATCGGGATCACTAAATTGAACAGTATTTTAGGCAGAACACACATACTCATAAAGATCTAAGGTTTTGATATATTAAATGGATATCAAACTATGCATACCTGCTCATAACAGATATTGGAATTAAAACGAAATGCAGACACACAACTGATAACTTCTACCCCCCCCCACCACCACCACCCCCCGTGAACAAGAATCTGAAAGAGAGAAAGCTTCCAACATGAGGGCCGATCCCTCTTCAGCTTTTTAAATCCGTAACCAAAACACTTCAGCATTCCCCCCCCCACCCCATCAACCATAAAATGAAAAAAAAATCAATATAGTTTTACACATCACAGAACCTGGCAGCATCTGTGATGCCTGAACGTTCAGTAACCTCTGACGAACAAACACACACTGACCCTGATCCGACCCCTTAAGGTAACACACAAACGTGCTCATATCAGGTGTGTTGACATGTGTGTGTTTTGTGTGTGTGTGTGTGTGTGTGTCTGGCTGAACTGTCACACACCAACAGTAACCTGGCAGCTGGACAAAATAAACTGTAAACCTGCTGTTACATGAACGGATGAATCTTCATTTGTTGTGAAACTGATTCAGACTTTAAGACGTTTTCATGTAGAAAGAACTTTGAGTATGCATGAGAGTACTGCGACTATTATAGTACTTTTACTTTAGGAAAGCATGTGAATACTTCCTCCACTCTGGAAGATATTTTGGAGACAGTTATTATACCTGATACATGTGATGCTGAAAGTTTCTTTTGAGCAATAATAACCACTTCTAGTTCCCTTTTATTTCTATTTAACCAATTTTGTCAACGCTCTTAAGCTTTCCCGTTAATGAAGCTCCACATTTCCTGCAGGGTTTCTCATATTAAAGGCTGATCGGAGATTAAACCCATTAGCCCCATTGATGTGATCGTAATGAAGAGATTTTAAAGAAGTCATCCAAAAACTGCAAAGTAGAAACAATATTTCTGCTAATAAAACAAACTGAGCAGCCAAGTATGAAATGGAGTTAACAGGTAAAGTGTTTAAAGCAAAGTGGGTTTATAACAATCAAGAAACAATGAAAAATCAAGAACACAACTGATTCTTTCTCCTCTTGAGAATTTATGATGCAGAGATTGCTTTACCAAGAAATACACAACTACTTAAACAAGCATGTTTTCAACCAGCAGCTGGAAAAATCCACAGGGGTTCAATTCTCAGAGAAACGCAGCTATAGACCCGTGAACCTATTTCCATTTTTCTTTCATGGCTTCCAGCATCAACCACTTTGCATTTGTGTCCATTTATTCATGTGATCACATCCGCCTGTGATTCAGTTTGTGTGTTATCCCAGCTGTCGGGGTTTGGTCAGGATTTCCTCCACGTGTCAGACACTCGGGACAGATCCTCTCGCCTGAGGCTGCGCTCTCGTGATGCCACGCCTCCTCCTTGTGCTCCACGATAACAAGGCCAGAAGAGTTTTGATGTCATCGTTTCTCCACAAGCGAGAAGCAAACACCTTCACTTTTAAGTGGATTTTACTGTAGATGCTGCAACGTTGTGTTTCCAGGTGACAGCGCTGCTGATGAAATACCAATCCCCAAACCACCAATCTCACTTAATGAGATTTTATTTAAACTTTTTAAAAGTTAGATCAGGCAGCACTTTGGGGTTTTTTTGACATCGTCAGACGGGAAGAAATGGAATTGGAGCCGAGCTGCTGCCAGAGTTTCCAAATAACGTCTGACGCCGCCACACAACAAACAGAGAGCTGGTCGACAGTGTCACTGAAGTGCAAGTGAGAGAAGTGACGTCCCTGATGAGAGAAGTGACGAGAGGGAAATGATAGAAAGAGGATCTGTTGACGTCCCTTTATTTCATTTAGCACAAATATAACTAGAATTAGAGTTTGTTCTCGTTTGCTTGAAATGACCTGTGGTTTAAAAGCATTTACTCATTAATGATCTATGAACCGAACAGGTGGCAGAGCAACAGTCTCCTGCACATATGTCACACAACTCTTAAAAGCCAAATGCAGTGAATGCCAAAAATACAGGTTTGTATAAATATATACTGGAGCCCGACTGATAGAACCACCCAAAATGAGTGTTGTGAAGTTGGTTTGCCAATATGCACCTTTTATTTTACAGAATAATCTATGCATAAAAGATAAGCATTTACATTTTACTTTTAAAAATATGTCTAATTTCTTCTTTCCAGTTCTATGCATTATTTATGCATATTATCTAGGCTGTATTTGTGTTTTCTGTTTATTTACGGTTATGTTTAATGCATACTATGATTGAACTGTAAAATATAAAGCCGCAAACTGATAAAGACATCCTAAGAATCGTTGCAATTTGTATCTGGTGTATATATCCACAAATATATGAGCACAGACTCCCAAAAATCTATATCTGTCACCTATAAGAGAAATATGATTGCGGGTCAACATCTGTTTTTCAACCTGAGCAGCGAGAGCCGTGAGAAATAAACAGACATTTATCTGTAATATTGGCAGTTTGCGCCTTTAAATTTAAATGAGCAGGTAACGTGAAGCCGGTCATGACATTAATCCCTGAATTAGTACTGAAGACTCACTCTCCCTCTGTTTTCCAGTGATTTTACTGATCCCTTTAACTCACCGGCATTTGTTTTTTCCAGTTGAGAGAAGCTGGAGGACCCAGCGGACGAGACCCCTAACAAGTGATGTTCACAGAGTTTCTGCATTCACCTCAGTGGCCTTTTTGTACCATCCCCATTATGCAAATACAGTCATAAATATTCAAATGTCAGTTGAATTCGACTCATTTCACTTGTTTAATAGCACAGCTTGGTCTAAATTCGACACCCGGGCCAGTAGGACTCCTTTCAGAAGCGGCAGATTGCTGCTGCTGCTGCTGTTCTGACTCCCTCCCTCCCCTGCACCCCCCACTACCACCACCACCACCCAACCTCCCGGGAGATTTGGAACCGGAGCACGCTTACTTGACATCCCATCAGTCGACGGATCACTAACAAGTAGGCCTTAAAACCTTCTTTTTCCCTTTGATTACACTAAGTACACTAAGTGCACAGAGGGCCAGATGCGACCCAGCCCAGTCATCTGTTGGCCTGCCAGCAGACTCACTATAGACCGGGGCGGGCAACAGGCGGAGGGGAGTGGATGAGGGGGGGGGGTCACTGGGGGTCCACTCCCGTCAGGAGTATAACCATTGTTCTTCGTTACAGCTGGGGAAAGCTGCTGCTGGGGTTACAGACGCAGAACAAGTCCATTTCCACACCTGTTCTCCATCACCAGGACTCCCAGCAGATGTCTCACTGTCTCTCTGAACCTTCCCATTGTCAAGGTTTTGTGCCAGTTCAAGCAAAAAATTTACACTAAAACTCTCATGATATAAACTGTATAAGTCAAACAACAACATATTACTATAGGGCGGAAAGACTTCCAATTAAAAACTGCTGCCCCAATAGCATTAATAGAGCTCTTCAACAAACACACTGTGCAGAGTGAGAAGAAAATAGTTTATGTTTTTGATTCAAAAGTTATTCAGAGTAAACATTTATGTAACCGGGCGGTTGCTTGAACAAATTGCAGTGCTTTGTTTCGCAGATGATGGAGTTTCATTTAATTACCGTTTGAAGTTTGTTGGTACCGGCTCCAGCGTTCGAGGCTCAGCCGCACAAATACACATTTTTAAATGCATCACTACTTGTCCATTTAAACCTTGAATCCGGACTAGTTTTCTCTAGGGAACATCACGAGCCACATTTTCGTAGGCCAATTAAAAACAAGCCTAGACGCCCAGATCGGCCTCCTGATTGGTTCTGCCGAGTCATAACTCTTCATCGAACTCAAACCTTTATTTTGAGCTCAAACGACACAGCTTGAAACTCCAAGGTTATAATGCAAGTTCAAAACTCTTTTCACAGACCGACAGAGAGCTGTTAACGCTGGTGTGAACATTAAAGCCATTAACAGTGGGGCTGCATCGTACACTGCAGTCACCAGCGAGCACTATCCAGCCAACGCAGGTAATGCTACAGTCATCCCTGAACGCTCGGGAGTGGATATTGGACAATGGTACTAAAGCTTAAACACTTAACACTATTAAAGTAAAGTAATGGATAAATACACTCAACATTTAATAGTTCCATTTCATATTATACTACCAAGAGAAGCATGAATGACTAATTTAGTACGCTATTAATAAGTCCTCCTGGCTTGTCTACTTAATGAAGTACCAGACCAGATCTGGGTCTGTGGACGAGTGGAGGGATTTGTATTTCAAGGTTTGCTGAGTACGTTTGGTTTTGGACTGTTGGTCCAAAGAAAACAAGCAACGTGACAATGTTGCTCTGGGCTCTCAGAGGATTTTTATTTTTCATTATTTTTCAGATGAATTTTGTGAAATAAATTAAACATTAGTTCCAGCCTTAATTATAATCTTTTCAGCTTCAGGGTTTCACACTGAAAAGATGACTGAAATGGTTATTGATTATACAACAGGTATGACATTTAAAAAAACCTGCATTTTATCCATTATTTAAAAAAGTTGTCAAACTATAACAAAACTTTCTGATTTGATTGGAATATTTTCTATAGTTTTATTAAGTACATTCTTGCCCACATTACTGGACCGAGTATCTGTGGCTCAGGAGAAGGGAAGTGGTTCTTCTGAGTGAGCACCAGGCTGGTCTGTCATTCACAACTGATGTTCGGAGATGTTAAGTCCAAAACCCAAATCTTTTTTTGTTATTCATTAACAAGAGACAACAGTTTGATGACCTTAAACACACAAACGTCCACAAACGTGCTTCCAGGACTCCAAAGATCACCTCATTCTGCACATGGAAGCCTAATGACTTTGATTTAAACACTTGCTCCATGAAAGATGAATAAAACAATGCTTTCCTTTAAATATCTCACTTTTTAATTCTCATCTCTTGTCTTAAAGACCACCGAACACATCAGGCATTGAAATGGGGCAAGCAATACTGTAGATAGATGGAAGGGGTGGATGTAAACAATCATATCTGAGAGCTATTACATACTTAAGGTAAATAAATAGAAACTACAGCCAATATTTTGATGGACTAAACGAAAAACTGAATCACATTCATGGACACTAGCGTAGATTTCCCATTGAGTTGCTTTTTCTCGTAGTGATGTCAAACGGTTTCTGAATAATCCTTCATCCAATCATCACCTCAAGGCCGTGAAGATGTCAGTTCATTGAGCCCTTCAGCTTCCAGTAATAATCAGCTTTACGTAATAATCAGAGGCGCCGCAGTAAATAAAATAATAAGCTGTGAACTCCGGCCGGCAACAGCAACCGCCAACCTACAGAAAATAGATGTTTTCAGCTGTGCATTAACTGGGGCTTTATACCCCATAATGAAAACTAAATAATCCTTTGATAAGATATGCAGCAGCCTGCATGCCGGGGCTACAAAAGGTGTGACGACAATGCCTGCGAGAAAAATAGATGGATTAACACTTGTACCACCACAGAGTAATAGGTTCCAATGGGATCTACTTACTCCTGTCTATCTTCTGAAGAAAGCTGTTATTTGCATGCTGAAAAAAAAACAAGCAAAGAGAGAGAAACTGACTGCCCTTCACTGGGAAACGTGCTGGATTCCCTGGCAAAGCTTAAATCTGTGCAAAAGACATAAGCTTTTATCCACTGCAGCATCAAACGTTGATAGGAAACATAAACCAGCATCAAAGATCAAACACGGAGGAGGCACGTAAACCGAGGGAGAGAAACAGCCATACACTCGACATACCTATGTTTATGAATATGTCATTTGTAAACATGGCATTAAAACATTTTCTTCCCGCAGTCTCACACAGTTTCTGCCTTCACCTGCTTTATCAGATCATTACATAACTCCAGAAAAATGAAAGTAGACGCTCCTCGCTTCACCTGGTAGGTTGCCCAACCAAAGTTTTCAAGTCTCAGCTCGCTTGAACTCAAATAGCTGCTGTAGTGCCTCTGGTCTTCTGCCTGAAAGTTCTGCATAACCATTGGACTCGCAAAAAATGTTCTATTAAAAAATACCTGAAGGAAGGTGCATAAAAACGGCCTAATGATACACTTAAATAATATACCACCACGCATACATTACAACAGGATACAAGATGTGCCTGCCTAGCATTTTCTATCCCTAGAGGGTGATGGGATTATCACTGTCAGGGTTGGGATTCAAAAAATTTAGTACAAAAAATACCTTTGATGAACATTAAACTATGATGTTGGAGTATACTCATTTTAAAAAGATTATAGTGAAGAAACTTGACTAAATTGTACGAATCTTAAAGATCAAGAATTCATTATAGATAGTGAAAAAACGCTTGACTGAAAATACACTATAATATGACTTTATATGGATTTTTGATATATTTCTTTGTGTGCAAATAGTGATCAGAGCCCAACCAATATTAATCTGTGGGAGCTGTGAAACCCTTCCATTAAAGAACATCCACCAGAGCCACTTGTCTTTTATCTGAATGCACAATGTGGATATTAATGAATCCAACCCTCGTGCATGGTTAGCTTCCCACTCCCCCGGTTTTATGAAATGTTCCTCATGTACATACACAACCAGCGATTTGACACAAACATCCCACATGGACTCACTTCCAACGGCTGAACGTCCTCTCAGTAGACGAACACCATATCCACAGTGAGCCCTGTGAAACCAGAGCGATGCAGTCGGACGTACTGAACTGTGAATGCTTCCTTATAAATCCATTTAATTTGGAGCACTTGTGTGATATGATGACAGTATGAGGTGGGCCTGTGTGTGTGTGTGTGTGTGTGTGTGTGTGCCAAAATGGAACTTACAGTTAGGCAGAAATTAATTAACACTGCCTCTCTTCTCTCCTGACTGCACAGCAACTCATACCACCCCCCAGATCGCACTAACCAACTTCCCATTTATTGCAAATAAACAATGCCTGCCCAGCACAATGTAAGCCTGTGTCCTGTGCGCTACAGGTAAATAATTGATGCGCTTGGTGCAGGCACACACTGAGCTTTTGTTTGAAATCAGTGGAGCCATCTCCATGAAGGTGGAGCAGCACTGCCCATCGTCCAGAGAACAGCAGAGAGAGCCCTGTGTGGTTAGCTGTAGCTGCACAGGAGGATGCATGGAGGCAAGGAGGAAGAAAAACACACCATCATCATCACCACCACCACCACCACCCTGCCTCCATTTTAATGGATGAAACGTTGTAATGGATTAAGCCTGGTGGATAATCCACAATGTGACAAACGTGGACATCTGCCTCCTCTGTCACCCTCACAATCAGAGGCTCGAACTCAGCATTAAAAACGGTTTATGTCCCTGAGAGCAGCAGCTTCGCACCGGTTAACTTTGAGGTTTGGAATCGATCATGAGAAGCAGGCACGAGAAACTCAGCAGAGAAACTGACACTTTTATACCCAGTTATGTAATTGCGTGTGAACGCGTGGTGAGTGGGGTGGGGGGTGGGCGGTGGTTGTGCGGGCTGTTTCTACATCTTTATCATATCAGTGTGCAAAAAGACAAACAAGCCCAGAACGGCAACGAGCAGTTTCACACGTGGTTTTGTAACGTCTGCCAAGATCAAAGGAAAACTGTGACTTCACATAATGGCATTAAGCAGCAGTGCTACACACTCCATCCCGCCTCAGTGCAGTAAATAAGCGTGTGTGGGGGGGTGCGTGTGTGTGCGTGTGTGTTCCGCATCCTCCAACTAAACAACATCACTCTCTCAACATCCATCAAAGCAAAAAGCGTGAGAACGAAATGCATGCGCACAGTCGCAGCTTGCACCGCACCGGCTGCCTCTCTGGCCCGACTACACCCGAGCGAACCTTTCAGATGTTGCAATGATGCTGCTGCAAAGCCAGTCACGATAATTCAATGGTAGAAACAGAGCCACCTATCTCCTTTGAAAAACCGTGCAATTGACTCTTCAATCGTGTGCCGGCGAACGTACGTGTGTTTAAGGAGGAAGACAAAAAGACGAGGCGAATCACCGTGTTGTGCTTTTAACCTCGGCTCACATTAAAAACACAGAGAGGCTCCTTGAATTGTTGAAATTCCTACTTTTACAACGGGTTCGCACGCGTTTCTAATCGTCTCCGCGGGATGACCCGGAGCGAACGAATTCCGAACAAACTGACATAAAACGGGAAATAAATGCTTCGTCTCACGCGATATTACCGCCGAATATCTACAATAGCACCGTATCACAATTTAACGTTAAGTTATGTTCTTCTTCGTGGGATTTACCGCCCCCGTGGGATCAGCTCCAAATCGGCATATTTCTAAAGGGAGTTCGCTACGGCGCCCGCACGCTGCTGCTGCACTTAACGCATCGTTGTTCCCCGTGATTTACAGCAGCGTTGGCTCAGTTTTAAGACTCGTGCTGCAAAAGTCACCGAGCCAGAGGAGACACTGCACGAACACGGACACACGCAGGTCTCATGTGTGTGTCTCCACGTCCCCCGTACGTGTAGACAAAAAAGACCAACACAACATTTGCCAGAGTTGCCAGCTGTGTGGCGATGGGGGTGCGCGGACTAAAGTCGTGTGTTCCTGGGCAGTGGATCTGAAACAGCCCGTGTTAGTGCCCCCCCCCCACTCGTTCCGTGCAACTTTACGCACACTTTACGCGTTTTCTTTCTTGCTCCTTCAGCATCATGCGTTCGAAATGTTTGCGCTGCGCACGGTCCGAGAGAGGTTCGGTCCCCGGTCCGCGGCTGTGCAGAGAGAGAGCAGTGAAAGCCCCGCTCCTCATCCTTCCATGACTGCGTTCAAACGCGGGAAGAAGTGGCTGGGTGGATGGAAGTGCGTGATTCGTACGCATACGGACATAAAAGAGGGGAAAGTCCTACCTTTGTGCGGGGCCGCTTGGAAGAGGAATAAAAAGAGAATAGTCGCCAGAGAGCCGCTGCCAGTGTTCGCCATGTTGGACACCTGCTTCAGTATGGCAGAGAGAGGCTGCTTCACCTCCAGCTACAACGGGACTCGCTTAATGAGATGCAGGGGAGGGAGGGAGGGAGAGAGGGAGGGGGGGGGGCAGTTTACCATATTCATCTCCCGCAACAGTTTTTATAGAAATCATCGTGGTCGTGATATGAGTCTTTTCATCCAGCTCTCTTTTGTTGTTTTTTATTGAGAATGGAAAACAACTCAGTTTTTATTCTCCGTTTTTTTTGTGTGTGTTTGTGTTGTGCTGCAGGAGGTTGAGTGTGTTATTGGACGGGTCCCATCATGTGGAAACTGCCCTTTTTATGCGTTAATGTCACAGAACACACAAATATATACATTTTAAATTCATTTCTATTCTGTCATTTTTCAAATTTATTTCGGCCATTTGAAAAAATGTTTTGATAATAATTAATTCAGCCACCTGTAGCATGCAATACACAAGCAGGGCCGCACATAGGATTTCTGTGAGCCCCCCATGGCCCCCCAACCTCCAAAAGCTGCTTCCTCACATGCACTGATCTCGAGAGGGGGCTGCTTGAATGTAGATGTCCGAGAGAGAGAGAGAGAGTAGAAGTGACTGGGTGGGGGATGCTGTATCTAATGTGATGAGTCATCATCACTGATGACACAACAATTAAAAAAACTAAAAGAAAACAAGAAAAGCGGTAAACAAACGTAGAAGACGACAACTGAGATGTCAAGAGAGTTTTTGGTGATGAGGGCTGGCGCTGCTGTCGACGTACTGCAGCAGAGTTCATATTAATGTCGTGCCTTGCATATATTACTATAAATTGAAACATAATTTAAATATTTCTTGATTTACCTAAATTATAACAACAAACAAACTAATAGGCTAGTTTAATAAGTAACTCTGTGAGCCCCCTAGTGGCGATGTGGACCTTAGTGGCTGCTAATGGTCTGACTAAAGGTTGACTCTACAGCATATTGTACCTTGTATCACAGCACTTTTAAATTTTTAAGATTATAAGTGAATAAGGTAAACAGCCACATACACACTCAGCTTAAAGAGACACAGTCAACATCGAACAGATAAGAGGGCGTCTGAGGGTGGTGGTTGGAGGAGGTGGTGCTGCACCCTGATCTGTCTCAAGTGTTGAGGCTGAGGTTTGAGTAGAAACTGCTGCTGGTGAGATACACAATCCTCATTTTGACCACATGACAACAACAAGAGTTACATCCATTTTAGTTTGTTTTCACAGTCGCTGCCTCTTTTTTCATCGGGGAGTTGATTTCCACAGAAGGAAAACATTCTGGTGCCAGCTGCTCAAAATGTTTAATCTGGATCATAATGACCCAGATTAGCAAATCCCATGTTTTGCTATCGAGGAGTAATCCATTACCAAATACTGCAAATATGACGTTTGTGAATAGGACTGCATATCACACGATGGAGGCAGAACAACAGGTCATATAACAGTGGGGGGTCCACTCAGGGACAACAACACAGACAGCAACTGAGAAACTGAATGTTCTGAGGAGGTTCTGTACGTGACTGAAGTGGAACCACAAGGGGCACTCAACAGAACAACACAACCCGACATAATTATGATATTTATGATGCATGTGTGCCTTTCTAACACCTAGAACAAGAATGAGGGATGAAGGACTGTCAGTTTAGAGTGATAGATAACATTTCAAATCCTTATTATTTTATTTAATATTCTTTTATGGAGACTGTACAGCACTGAAAGGCTTAATATTTTGCTGAATATCTACTTTATCTGTAATGAGGTTTCTATTATTTATTTTAATATGTATTGTTTGTGTCCAGTTTAAACTGTCCCACAATGAAAAGGTTTTCATTTCATATATATTTTATTTTACCACATTTTGCCCCTGAAAACCACTGATCAGCTCGGATCAGAATGAAAGTGGTTTAACAAAAAAGTTTAAAATAATCCAAACTTTGACCCAGATCCTAGACTGGATGGTTTGATGTAATCTGCTTGAAATGGTTTTCAAGATTGGATCCAGTCCGATTGCTGCTGAACAACTGGACCCTGGACGCTATGATAACCACTGGCCCCCGATAGCTGAGGATAAGAGGAGTTACATGATGGATGATGAGAGCAGATACATTTTATGACACTTAAAATTGAAGTGTGGGTGGAATTTCCAGCCATAAAAGAGAACATTGTCATTTGTGGCAATATTCTGTAAATATAAAAAAATCTACGAAGGCTGAAAACTCTGCAGGAATGTGTGGATGACATTCATCACGTCTTAACAAAATAGATAATCATTGTAGTCTCTCATAAATATACATTCACCTATTGAAACAGAATGTCATTAATAAAGAATACCCCTTGTGTATGGAAATGTTTCAAATTGTCGGGTAAGGTAATAACCGGTGGCGTGAGTGGTGAAGGAATGTGGGAAGTGAGGGGTTCCGGGGGGGTAGGATGAAATGGGGGGTCAAGCACGAGAGCATGAACAGAGGTCTTGAATGGAGATTAATGACAGGCAGAGGCTAGAAGGTGTTGTAGAGAGAAACCCAAGGAGGGCGACTCGGGTTGGGGGCAACGTCTTGATGAGGCTTTGTAGCTTCACCCCTGTGGTTTGAGTAATAAAAGAGGAAGAGGCAGGGAAGCAGAACAGAGGTTTATGGGGGAGGGAGAATGAGGCAAATAGTCATTCAGTTATATTGTGTCTATAAACAGCAGAAAGAACAGTGGTCGACAACATTTAACAGCCAAGTAGACAAACACCTGGATAAACACACAAAAACAACAATTAAAACGTTATTAACTCGACTTTAAACTTGATATTAAAAGCAACAGATCTTCCTCCTCCTACATATCAAATCTGGGATCTTAACATCTTTGCTGTTTTCTTGTATGGAGGCTAAATCTCTGACAGATGCAGGTAAGTATTTAGGGAAAGGTGCTCGGTTATGTTGTCCCCTGGGCTTTCCCGTACAAAGGTTATGAGGGGGCTAATGGGATTCAATGCTAGATCTGCACAGATGTAATATAGATGAAATCTGCTGGGGAAAAAAATATATTCAATGGCAAGGTAGGTAGTTCTCTCTAGTTTCTTACTGGAGAAAGCAGGTGCACACAGAAGGTGGATGTAAAAGCCTCCTGCAGCTGTCAGCGGTGTAGATTGTTGTACTTAAAGCGATGAGGTGCTTTGTGATCAACAGACGTCTGCTCCACTGAGTCAGCTCCATTTGTGGCACCGCTACTCATGAGGCAAAATAAAATCTCATACCGGTATGATCCTCCATACAGAGGCGATCACCAGACACCAGGAGTGTTCCAAGGGAATTCAGGGGCCCCGGAGAAAAGGGAACCCAACGAAACACATGATACCATCCATCAATCTATTATCTATTCCACCTCTCCTCTCAGGGTCATGTGGAGCTGGAGCCCTGCTGACACTGGGGTTCTGGGTAAACCCCTGGAAAGGTCACATGTATCACTGGACAACAAACAGAGATAAAAAAAAACATCCACAACTATTCAAGAGACTCCAGTTAATCTAAATTAACCTACATGTCTGTTTGCAAGCAGAGAACCAGGAGAAAACCCACTCAGCCACAGGGAGAGCATGCAAACTCTGCACAGAAGAACCCTGGACGACTGGGATTCAAACCAGGAACCTGCTGTGAGAGGATCATCTGCTCATTCCACATACACATAAGTAAAGTAGTAAACGTTCTACTCTTAAATCAAACCTCCAGAATGATCAACCTTTTGGCTTTACCCTGGACGAACTTAATCAGCTGTTCTCGGGGGTCTCCTCTCTCTGTTGCAACGCCCCCTGCTAAACACAAATTTGTTCACAGTTTGTTGCAGGGGAAGATTTTCGTGCTTATTTTGTGAATATGCCAGTTTCGGGGAGTTGCTGTGTGGAAACTTGCACAGCAGGTTTGAATCACTCCTGCCACAGATTGTGTATTTTTGGGAAAGTTGGCTTTACTTCACGGACGCAAGCTGAGATATGTTCTATCTGATGAGGAGCAGATAGCACATTTATTTATACATTTGAACATAAATCCTTACTGAACATTGAGAACAATACCAGGTCACTCATGACAATTGCATTAATGCTTTTTGTTACTGGCCGGGCAGGTTCTCAATCTGGATACAGGAGTGAAGAGAGGGAGGTTGTGTGGCAAAGCAGCGTAGCTCATTAACAACCATGTAAACGTCCTCTCATTTGTTGAAAGTGATTTATGTTCTCTTTAGATTTCAGCTCTCCAGGAAAAAACAAACACGCAGTTATCACAGTCACTTCCTCAGAATAAGAACATTTACAGTCCACAGTTAGAATACACATTAAAGCCACGTTAGGAATTAATTTAGCTATATCATATATACATTTTTACTTTATTCACAGCCGAGTTGAAGTGGCCAAACGTGTTTTGAATTATTTCCCCTTATTTTTCCCGAACTTTCTCCATGTTGTCTTCTCCAATGGCCGTGGATTATGCAGTTCATTGACATTCTCTCCAGTTGATTGTGATTTCCTATTCAGGGCTTTGATGTAGGCCAGATTTAAAAATTCTGTTTGTGAAGCGTCCATACCTTTGGTCTGTCGAGAGCTTGGCAGGATCGGGGGCTGACAAGCCAAGCAATAGTCACCTCCCCCTGAAAAGAGCCAGGGGTAGCGTGAAGTTCATGGTTCTTCAAAGCACCACCCCTCCTCCTCCGCCTCCATCATTATGGCGGATGCCAGGGCACCTGCGGATATGAATTGTATAAAATAAAATACAATATCCTCAGTAGCACGTATGTGTTCTTTGTTTTTTTGGGGGGGGATCTATCCATTTCCTGGTGTCGCATTTTAATGAATTGAACTTGAATGGATGTTATTATAAAAGAAAGTAAATGAAAATACTGTTTTCTCTACGTGATAAATATACAAGTACGTCAAATGAATGTGATTTGAATTCTTCAGGCTCGGTTCTGGGTGACGTTTGTGTTTTTTCATGCAGATTTCAAAGAACTACATGCACTTATACTCTCTGGAACAGGGTTCGCTATTTATGAAACTTTAATATTACAATATGACTTTAAATATTTATATATTACATAACAGAGGGCGATAACCTTCCCCCCTCAGAAACTGCCAGAAAGGTCTCTCTTTGAAAATCTGCTTTCAAACAAATTTGCGTCTATAACGTTGGATTTAACTCACAGCGGATGTGATAGGACATTTCCAGGCGTTGAGGGGATAATTCATTGAATTCAAATGACCACATCATTATAAGATTTACATTTACTCTATGGAATATGTCCATTGTGAGTTCGGGACAAGACGGGTTAGTTGCTCTATATCGCAGTATTGATTTGAATAAAAACGTTGTTGATCTCAACCTTTTAACGTCTCTCATGGTTTTAAGAGATGGAAAAAAATATATATATATATATATCAAGTCTACAACTAAAACTGCAGCGTCTGACAAGTTTGAAATTAGTCTGTTGGAGCTGTCAGACACAGTTGGTGCAAATATATTCACTGTCATTTTATGAACTCGCTCCACGTAGCTCACAACCAGTTTGATGACTGAGGATATTTACTTATTACTCTACAATCCTATTCTCAGCTCATTGTTATAGTGGAATAAGACATTTTGTGATTTTTTTTAATAATCATCTTACATAATTAGAACCCGGGTCAGTGACATTTAGGGAGAATCGTTTTATTTTCCAGTTCCAGGTGAGACTCAGAGAAAGATTTAATTCAGCCTGAGGAAGCTGGATTATGAAAAATAAAATTAAGGGTTGTAGGTCAAAAGTTTATTTGAGTACTGTATGACAGTTGTAAGACCACGCCCCTGACTTTGGCCGTCTCTGATTGGCTAGAAGGACGAGATCTCTCTGCCCTGTCAGGTACAGAAGAGTCTGACTGCACCTCTCCACTTAAGATTTGAACTTAATTAAAAGTTACGTGCACTAGTTTGTATTAAACCATTAAACATACATTTATTTACACTTAAAAAGAAAATGCCACAGCTCAAAATGTGCGATTGAAATGTCAGACAGTCTTTTATATCTGTCAAACCTCAAGACAGGCCAAGGTACGATTGAGTTAAAGTCCAGCAATGATATTCCACTCCCTTTTGTGTGTGTGTGTGTGTGTCTTTTTGATGTTTAGTTGTGTGTAGCCTCCTTCAAAACTCTGTAACCGGGGCTGTAACCCCCGCTGCCAGCCGAGCTGAAGCTCTTAAAAGAAGAATCCATCCTCAGATAATGTGTTGGGCAAAATTCTAAATCTAAAAAGAAGTTATAACTCTTTGATAGCGAACGACTGACACCTGGGCTTGACCTCTGCTTTTGATGTTTGCCCCGGCACAACTGTAGCTGCACGGTAAAGGGTCTGGATGTAGCGTCTCATCATGTCCTTGGCTTTGCTTTGCAGACAACAGGTAATGGAGACGTGGAAGGAAGCCGACTGCTTTCGGGGCTACAGCCACGGTACAACGCTTTAGGCATCACTGAGGCTTTGTTCACTTCTGACGTCCAAACCACTGCTGAGTTTTGAAAGCAGTGGACCTGTTTTACTTTGAAAACTCCAAGGAGGCTTTGTAATGCAGAAACGGACCCAACTGGAAACAGCTGCATCGC
Organism: Pseudopleuronectes americanus; assembly: GCA_038501795.1. Classification (NCBI taxonomy): domain Eukaryota; kingdom Metazoa; phylum Chordata; class Actinopteri; order Pleuronectiformes; family Pleuronectidae; genus Pseudopleuronectes; species Pseudopleuronectes americanus. Next base: position 19,039,319 of record CM076728.1, on the reverse strand, counting down.
CTCCTGATTGGTTCTTATCAGTCAAATATTGAACCACTACTATTATTATGATTATGCAAAACATGGCTAAAAGATGATTTCTGATATGGAGCTAAACAGCCAATTTTGTTAGTTTTAAATGAAAACATATTAGTGTGGATGCAGCCTAAGTTTCTTAATGTCGTTTTAACAAGTCCAGTACTGAAAGAGATAAATCAGGATAAACCCTTTCCTTCAGTGTCAATATGCAGAGACTCCTCAAACTTAAGTTCTTTAAATAATTCATTGTATTAACTTTTCTTATTTGTGCTTCTTTTTTTTTAAGCATTTATAAGTGCAGATCGATTTTGGTGTGTTTTGGAAAATAGCCGGCGGCGAAGCTTTGTAAATTACACATGATTTGAGGGAAATGAGCAAACACACTGGTTCGGTTTAAACATCAATAGAGAGGAGAAAGTTGGAGAAGTTTTAAGCATCAGCAGAAGATTGATGTCTCACTTTAGTTTTGACTATACAAACATAAACCTGCAGTGGTACAGTAATCATTGGAACACGTTTCAATATAGATCACCATGCCCTATGTTATTGTTTTCCAATATCCCTAAGACGAAACCTTTAACACGTATTTGTCCTCGTGTATCGAGTCAAGCAGAGCAATACTCATTGACACCTTTTAAAACCATTTGGCAAATAGCTCTGTCACCAGTGACACCACCCGCTGCTCCTGGCGTTCCCATGGGTGCGTCTCGTGAGGTGTGCAAACTAAATGAGGAGCAATGCAATCATCTAGAAACCGCCTCCAGATTAAAGCAGGTCCCAGCAGGCCCGGATCAGGATTGTACAATTTGACCCCCGAACCCATAATAATGTTCTGAAATCCCCACTGTAATCGACTACAAGGCCCTGACAGGTTGTTGGATCAGCGCAGCTCTCCAGGAAAGCCACCGCGAGGGCTCTTCACTTAATGAAATCTCTCAGCTTTCTTATTGATTTGCCTTAGGTGCTTTGCAGTTGTGTGCAAAACACAGTGTATAAACACAACAATTTAAATCTTTTGCAGCGCGGCGGCACATCGCCCCGTTCCTTTGCATTCTGTGATGCTCCGGCTCCGGCTCCGGCTCAGGCTCGGGGATTAAAATTAATAAGACAACTTAAAAATAGAAAAATCAGGTTGGCTGAAATCTGCAGGATTTATCAATAAGAGCTTTTATCTGCAGAGCGGGAGCAATCAAGGACAACGTGGAGCGCTAATGCTCGGAATTGGATTTCTCTCATCTTCAAAAGACGAGCATTAAATCTGTGCATGAGATGAACTATTTTCTTGTGTTGTGTTATCGACGCATGCAAAGAAGACTGCATTAAAGGCATCTGATGTGTGTGTCTGTGTGTGTTTCCATAGATTGCACAGGAACAATTTGACTCTGCTCCATATATGAGTGAAGGGGTTTGCACATGTTTTTCCAAATTCAAATGTACGCACAGGTTTGATGATGAGTTTCAGTTCATTTTAAGAAAAGCGCTTGTTTCAACGTGATTTATGTTTTATTCCCCCGACGACTGGAGTCCTAGTTATTACCTGACTGAGATCTTGGTTTAGCATGTAGGTTTCTGCCCTCCAGTCTCCAGCGTCGTCCGAGCACAAACGGCTCCTGCAGGAACAACATGTTTGCTTAAGTTAAAGTGACAGTTACGTTGTTTCATTGGAGAAAATCTACTTTTTCTTTGAAATCATACATCACTGAGTTACAGAGGGTAAAACTGCAGCTTCTAAACAAACACGCGTGTGAGTCACTTTTCATTTTCTTCATTGTCATGATGCTGTTTGATCAGAAACTGTAGAAAGTGATTCATGTTAGACACAGATAGATAGATAGATAGATAGATAGATAGATAGATAGATAGATAGATAGATAGATAGATAGATAGATAGATAGATAGATAGATAGATAGATATAGATAGATAGATAGATAGATAGATAGATAGATAGATAGATAGATAGATAGATAGATAGATAGATAGATAGATAGATAGATAGACAGGTAGATAGACAGATAGATAGATAGATAGATAGATAGATAGATAGATAGATAGATAGATAGATATAGATAGATAGATAGATAGATAGATAGATAGATAGATAGATAGATAGATAGATAGATAGATAGATAGATAGATAGATAGATATAGATAGATAGATAGATAGATAGATAGATAGATAGATAGATAGATAGATAGATAGATAGATAGATAGATGTGTTGGGGAGCTGCAGCCACATCTTACATGCACTGTAGGTTATTTCAGTTGAAGTCAGTTGACTCCTCTATTGACTCCTGTACATGTTGGTCACCCCTAATGCTTGGAAACCTTTTTATCAAGCCCAAAGAAGTGATCATCACATCAAATGCGTCTATCGGTTGGTGGAGAAATGTGCGACACCGACGCGGCAGGCAGTCGGTCGACAGCTGTGCTTTTGAGAAGCTGGCTGATGCCTCTGGAGCGGGTTCCAGTGAATTGTGAACGACTGTGTGAACAGAATGAGACTAAACGAGGTGTGGCCCTGGAAGAGGGAGGTTGTAAAAGGCTGAATGTATTAGCTGTGTGTAGCATTTCAGAGTCAACACACAGAATGATGGAGGCGCAGATACAAAGCCGCCAGGTCATGACTATTTCATTAGCATGCTCTCGCTGTTGCCCCCACTCCTCCAGTACGAGAAGTTGCCACGTGGCATCAAACAGTCATTTGCATATCAATATCTGTGCCACAGGAGCGGAGAGGGACAAGACTTCACGACGGAACCAGTCAAACCATTAACATCCTTTTAATCACACCAGTGAGATAGAAACCTTGCAAGTTGCTGTCAGAGCCAACATGTTGTTACTGCCCTCCTGGGTCAGGAGCACAGGGCTGAAGCAAACAGGAAAGAGGGGCAGCTGCTCCGGGGGGTCCCAGACTATCAAGGGCCCCTTATTAATAATTCAAATAGAGTTTGGTAATGTGGTTAATTAAAATTCCTTTTAGCAACATTAAACACAATAGTAGTAAGAGCTCGTAAATGGTTAGAAGTCTAATTTATCTCTGGCCAGACTGGAGAAACGAAAGTCATTCATCCTGAGGGTTTTAATCACAAATGGACATGCCCCGACCCACTAGTTTCACAATGAACAGAAAACATATTTTAACAATCTCCAGTGTTTCACAAAGGTTGTTTTATTTGTGGCCACTGCTAAGAATAGATTTTTCCTTTCAAATGAGTAATATCTCTCTTCATTGTAAAGGTAGGTGCATTGATTCGCTCGCCCACTCCCTGCTCCGCTCCCTCCCTCTCTCTCTCCATCCCTCAGATAGACTGGATATTAAAATGGACGACGCGACTCCGCTTCCTCAAAACTAACCAGAAACGAGGCCAAAATATATCCTGCATACGAACGAGAGTCTGTTCAGAAGTGATTTGGGGATGTGGCTAACGGTATCGACCAATCAGGAATTAGTCTCAGCTGTCAATCATGACATCAGGGTGATAAGAACTGTATAAAATGACAGAAACGATCTTTTGGAAAAGTGTATTTGACATGAACTCCACTTACATGGAGGAGGCAGGTTGTTGTGACCTATTCTGGAGCCAGCCACCAGGGGGTGTTCACTCAGACTGGCTACAAATAACCTTTTTCGGTCTTTATTAACAGAAATGATGTCAGATGTGAACTGACAAAGTTGTCGTTGTGTATTTGTGATCAGATCTCTGAGAACAGATGTGAACACCAGGTCTGAACTGGGCATAAACCAGTTAGAGTTAATTTGTCAGCAGGTTTCAACTGTTTCCTGGGGTTTTATTCAAATGACAACAAGACCTGTTGTCGTTTTCCACACTGTTTGTACTGTAATAACACTTCATTTGTGTGTGTGTGTGTGCGCCTCCCATGCACATCTGTGGACTGAAAATCATCGTGCAGAGTTGTGGGTTTACACACAGGTGTCGCTGCCAAGAAAATGAAAAAGGCAGAGGCCAACAGCCTAATTACGTGGAATAACAAAAAGGGATGAGATGCCTTTGTGTGTCTGACAGCTAACCGAGGGCTTACATGCAACTGGAACTCATGAGCAGGTTTTTTATATAACACACACACACACACATTTCAAAGGTCTCTGCCAAAGAGGTCTTGTTGTTATTGTTGTTGTTCGTCTCTGAAGGGTCTGGTTCTAAAAACCCACTTTTCGGATCAACAACAGGAAGAACAACAGTTCGGAGTCACACAACTTCCAACTCCAGAAAGATTGAGATCGTGAATGTTGTGACCTGACTAAATATGAACCAACGACTTTGACTTAAACACCAAAGCAAATAACAGAAGTTGGAAGGTTTCTCCTTTCATCCAGTATTTGGACTTTTTGCTCAACAACACAATGAGGAGTCGTCTTTAGTGAAAGTAGCCCTTCAAACTAAAAGACAACACAGTTCACTTGTCCCAATCTGTTGGATATGACCCACAGGAACGTAGCCCAGTACTTGTACCAGACTTTCATCATCAGGGTAATACCACAACCTGGGTTAGTAGTACTCTGATTGTGGTTTGGATTAAAAGTAAGACTTCCAAGACATTTTGGGAGCTTTGTCATCGTGGTAACTATAATAAACATGTTGTGAAGGTTGCAGAACAGTCAGGGAGAAGAGAAATAAGTGTCAGGTCAAACCACAACCCATAAACATCCCTTCCACCGTAACCTCTTCTGGACATTTTGCATAATCCTGCTGATAAACAAACCAAAGTTAAAAATGATATTAAGGTTTGTCCAGAAGGGAGTTTTGGGGTTTAGAACCAAAGCATCGAGAACTGGTGACCAACAAATAAAAGGGAAACTCACCAATTATTTTATGTCTGGTTTATGTCTCCTGTGGTTCTGTCGGAACTTTGCCAAGTTTGTAAAAAATAAATCCGATGCCATCATCCCAATGTCGTTGTGATGATGTCATCTAAGCTTGGACTTGGAGACAGCAGGGGATTTAAACCCTCGTCCATTCGACAGATGTTTGTTCTTTATTTAAACATTTATATTATTATGTGTGTTAAGTGTCTGAATTGCGCACGTGGGTGATGCCTTTGTCTTATAGCAGATGGCTTTACATTACACACGCTCAGTGTTATCGTGCACAGGGCTTGTTAAAGGCTTGTTTGTGAGGAACTGTTCCCTCCACCCTCCTCCTGTTGGTTCCTTCAGCCCCCCCCGAGACGCTGCGATCCTCCTCCCCAGGGGCTCAGACAGATTGAGTCGGGCGGACGGTTATCCACGATGTGCACAGCTTTGTCGTAATTGCCCACACCTCATGAGCTCACCACTGCCGTTACTTCACAAGCTAAACCTTATTAACCGTTGCATATGTTTACCGTGGCCTCGCCTCCACCGTGCAACTTTGAACTGCGGTGTGCCAATTATCCGGGGCCCGGTCTGGCCTCTCTCGGCGACGCTATTAGGGAGCAGGTTCTTGGAATTACTGCTCATTAGCTCGTTTGTTTACCCGAGCCTATACTCGAGATATTCACTCTCTGCAACAAGGGGTTAGCTGTTTTTTCCCCCATTCGCTTTTTACCTTTTATCAATTCGTTTTGAGGAAGTTCACGCGATGCAACTAGCGACGGTGAATTACCGCACAGGGAAGCATCTGCTCACCGGAGTTATCTTCCTGTGAATCGTTCATGTAATAAAATTCAGAATAGAAGATTAATATATGTTCCGAGGTGAATCTTCAGTTACATTTTCTCCTTATAACGCAGAGTTAAAAATGAATAAAGTCAAATCAAATGTGTTAATGGATGAAGAGGCAGAAAGTTATATCTTATCGCTGGAGAAGAAACACACACACTCGTAATCTTCAAGGTGAACTGTGTAAATCCACACGTTTATAAATCTGATGTGAGTATTTACCTCTTCTCCTGCTTCTTCCCTCTGTTTCTGCTCAACACAATGACACGTGAACCTAATTCTGTTAATTGCACGATGAAATAATCCATGAAGTGTGAATTCCTTTGAAGCTCCACATCCGTGACAGTCTCAATTACACACACACACACACCGTCTCCTCTCACACTATGGAAACGCAGCCCCACATCCAGATGGTCAGATTACCTAAAAGGGGACTAACCGAACCAGGATTGAAAGGGAACGTGAATTTGACAAACGACACACAGTAACGGAGCATGTTAACCTCTTCTGCCTCGGCTGAACGGCGTGGGACTGTGCAAGGTCGGGAGTGTGTGTCTTCCTCTGGCATGCTGTGCAGTCCTTCGCTGACACACTGATACTTTCTTGTCATTGATCATATTCGGGAAGCAGGGGCATTGCTGCAGTTTCGTCATGCTTGCCAGACCTCTGCTTCCTGCAGTGGCTCACCTCTCTGAGGTCGTTATACTGTACAGGCCGGAACTTGGACTTTGTGAGGCCACACAACGCCCTCAGGATGACTCCCCATTCTGAAAACAGAGAAACTTCTGCACTGACTTTCCCTCGTGACAATCTTACTTGATCGAAGGCAGCAGAGAAGAATTCATTTTTCTACATAGTGGTGTTTAGAATTTGAACGGTTATTACAGTCAATCACATATTAAGAAAATAAATGGATTGAGTCTGACTGAAAGTAGGACTGGTGTGCATCAGTCAACAACATTGTGATGTGTTATAGTATCATAGTCATGTGGAGGAAGCCGTGTACTGTTAGAGCCCTAAACTGTGGATCAGCTTGAAAATCAAGATCAGACCAGTAACATCCCTATTTGGTTTAAATCTCCTCTTTATCATAATTTTCATCTGAAAGCTTGTATAAATGTTTGACGTGTATTGTGTGTTTTTGTTGGTTTGTTTATTATTTGATTTTATTCCCACCCCATTTTTAATTTCACTCTGATGTATTAATTTTGCAGTGTGTTTGTGTATTTGCATGTTTTGGGACTCTTATCTACTTTAACCTGTTTTCTTAATTTGCAGTGTGTTGAGCTCTCTCGGCCACCGTATGATTGACAGCTGACTCTGACTTGCGATTGGTTGAGCACATATATCCGACAGGACCTGGATCCCTCTGCTCCGCCCCCCCCCAGATCTCCAGTGCACAGACTCCGGCTCACAACGTGCACGACGGCAGCGTTTGTGTCCAGGACGAATCGTCTTCCTCTCTGGAGAGTGGGAGGTTGTTTGTCAAGCGATGGAGCCTGACCACTACAGACGCAGCTAATTAGACAGAGGTGGGAGACGGGGATCCCTGATTGGCTGTTGCTGCTGTGAGGGGGAGAGGAAGTTTAAGGCTCAGTTCATTTCGGCCTCTAACTGATATATAATAGAGAGAAACATGATAATACACCGTGTGAATGGAATGGAGCAAACTGAAGGACTTAATGAAGGTGCACTGAGGCAGGATCAGGTTAGAACAGAGTTTTCCAAGTGCATGAACCAAGTCAATTGACCTGAGAAGAACACGTCAGATCACCGACCTTTAAATGACTCGGTGGCATATCAAGGGTTTTACATCCAGACACTATATTCAAGCTATTTCTTTGGATAGGCTGAATAACTATGTATTCAGAATGTGTGTCTGCTCGAGACCTCTGTCACACACTGTCAGGTTTATTTATTTATTTTTCGCTGCAAGATTTTTTTACCGGATCAACCCCTCGGATCTCTAATGTGCCACTGTCGGGGTTTCCAGTCGAGTTGAGTCCACGGGGAGTCGAGTCTCCAGGGTGTTGAAGTTTCCTCCTGGTGCCAAGTCGGCAGATCTGCTTCACGGTCCAACTTTTTTACAGCTTCATGCTTCAAAGGGAGAAGGACACGGACACCTGCAGTCAGTGTGACAGCTTCCTGGTGAACGTACAGCAGAACCTGGGCAGGTATGCTGACGAATTCTGAACTACATGAGGCTGAATATCCAATATAGATGCTTGTACCGCAAAGGAGGTTGTGTTTTCACCCGTCGGTTTGTTTATCAGCAGAATTATGAAGAAACTACTTCACGGATTTCCATGAAACTTGGAGGAAGGATGAGACACGAGCCAAGAAAGAACTCGTTAAATTTTGGGGTGGATCCAGGAAAAGTTTTTTCTTGAACATGCTTTGAAGTGTCCCAGAGTTTTTGATGCTTCAGTTCTCAATCAAAAAATGCATAAAAGTTCAGATGAGCAGCCAAGTACTCAAAAAGAAAACAGACAAATTCTATAAAATCTGGGAACCGTATTGGAATTCTTGTTTTTATTTACTTAATTATGAATCTGAACCACTGTTTGGTGTCTTATGGTTTAAATAAAATGTTTTGTATTGTTTTAAAAGTGTATCCTTTAATTTATCCAGCTTTTATTTGTTATAGATAAGAAAACAATAAATACATATTTTCTGCTCTGCCTCGCCTCTGTCAGCAGGATCACAAAACTACAGACCTCCAGAAAACTTGGTGAAAGAATGGGATATGTGCAAAGAAAGATTCAAATAAATTACTTTCACTTTATTAAAGATTAGGCGACTCGTTGATCTTGATAAATACACATTTGACATATTCAAGGGAGTGATATCTACGAATGTGTTAAAATTGTTAGAGCTTCACTGGAGGTTTGCACTCTACAGTCTTTGTTCTTCTCATAGTTAGATACTGTGTGTCATCAACTGAACTTAAAATGTGCACATTGTTTATTTAGTTAAATATAGATTTGGGGACATTTTTTGCTCTCACAAGACGTTTACTTTACATTTAAATATTCTCAGGATGGACTGATATAAATGGAGTGAAACACAGAAACGCTGGAGAGACACGTTCCAGGGAACCAGCCTCTCTCTCCTCAAAGCTTCAACTTCTCTTCTGCTGTCTGTCCAATCTCCTTTTTATTCCTCCAGAGCAGACGGGACGCAGAACAAAACAGATTACGGAGCTTTAATTGTTCATCCAATACGGCCGAGGATCTGGAGAGAACAAGAAGACGTTCAATAAGGTTTTTTCCTTCGCACACTCCACACCTGCCAGCGGAGCGATTTCTCCCCGAGTTCATCCCTCATTTTAATCCTCTCTCTCTCTTTTGGTGCCTTGTCATTTTCTCGACTTAATCTCCTTCAGGCATAGTTCTTACAAATATTTAACAAGTGACTTTGCCACAGCGCGTTGGACAAGTGAGTTATTATTCCTTCCTAACGCTCATTTGAGGAATGAAGTACTCGCCCCCCCCCAAAAAAATAAAAATCTAAGAAATGTCTCCGGATGAATAATGGTCTCTCACTTGTTTAGTCTGGGGACGGACTCACATGCTGTTCCCGTGGGAATGTGCAGTGGCTTGAGATACAGTGCATAACATCTCATGTACAAGGCTGTATTATACAGGGTTTTTATTCTGCCTCACTTTAGGGATTGGGGGAGAAAAATACTAAAGTTTGCACTAAAGTCCATAACTTTGGGAATACTAAAGAAATCATAGCTGTACAACATGTTTAAAACAGAAGAGTCTGAGTTGTATTCTTGCTGTTTGGATTAAAGCTTCAATAATCAAGTTCTGGAAATTAAGTTAGTGCGAGTGTGAGTTTCAAAATAAAACCCACAAATCGTCTTTATGTTGTGGTCCTGGCCTCGTGGATATTTGAGACTCTCTTTTTCTTCAAGGTGCATTAATGCCATGGGCCATTTCCTCTTCCTCTTCTTTCTTTCTTTTGTTGCTGGAGCTTTTAAGTTCTTGATTTCCTGTTTTTTACTTTGAAACCTTTGTCCTTGTGTATCTCTACTTCCTGTCTTGGTCTGGTTTCCCTCCTTGTGAAAATAGGAAAACAATCCATGTTGGTCCTTCTGTGAGAATAACAAACTTTTTGATAATTTAACACTGTTGCTGATATTTCTGTTTTTACAAATGAGTTTATAGATTTTGGAAGATAAACTCAGTAAAAACTTTAAAAGCCTCAACACTTGTATAGTTAGAAATCTCTGGTGTTCCTGAGTATATTCGCTGTGCTACAAGTGGAGAAGCAGTCAGGGGGTTGTGTTATCCAAAAAACCACATTATCTTGTGAGTAATATTACATTTGTGTAACCAGATGTAAAGATTTCAAGAAGGCAGGATGCTTGTCATTGTTAATTAAAGTCTAATTGCACTGCTGTTCAATTTCTATACATCCATCTTGTGAAGGTAGGAAAACATCCATGTTGGTCCTTCATTAGAATGATACACTTTTTGATAATTTAACAGTGTTGCTGAGATTTGTCTTTTTAAAAATGTAGTAAACGTAAACGGTGACGTCACTGCTTTGGGGGCGTGTCCAGAACTCAAACACACCTCCAACAGTCAGAATATATATATATATATATATAAATATACACCCACATGAAGAAAGTGTCTCTACCACTCACTGTACTTTTCCACGTGTATTTCCCTGGTGTTCCGTTGACCCGGAGAGAGACTCAGACGTGTGGGCGGTCGAACATCGTGCTCCTCTCTCTCCATATCGCACGAGGCCAGCTCTGCACACGTGGGAGCGCCGGGCAGATTTGCACAGTTCCCTTTCATCGGAATATTTTTTGCACTCGCAAACCGTGTGTGTGTGTGTAATTAGCGCCCCTCCCCGCACTGAGGCGGCTGTTCATCACACACAGTCGGCACCTGGGAAACGGCTTCCATCAGTTCTCGTTTGGGGCTTCTCAGAGAGGCAGGGAGAAATGCTCACTAATGAAGGAGCGAGAAACATTTAGTGAAGCTGCTCTCACACACACACAACCACACACACACTATGGACCATAGATTGTAGATAAATATCACATTAAAATCCAAACAGCTTGATTGTCACCTGGTGGCCGACCGCAGTATAGATTTTTTGTAATCCATGCCTCCTCCATGTTGGCCGTTGGGACATGAAATAGAAGATGGTGTCATTTGTATGTATGTTCTAGTTTTTAATTTTTTTGATAACTTTGGATTTAATTGGCTATTTGATGCTTGACAACTGACAAACCCTGACTTGCCATTGGTCGAGTGCCTGTAATAACGTGAGCAAGATGGCGGCTCTCGTATCTGAGATGTTTTGGTTTCATTTTTGTCCAGTGGAATGAGGAAGAGACGCAGCTTTCATCATTTTTATACAGTCTATGGTGTCAACTAGTTTTTCTGGGCCCATATTTTGTTAAGTGGTTTTTAAAAGTGTATGAAATTTACTACATGTGGTAACTGTCCAAGTGATTTCTTTTGATTTGGACAGGGATTCTATTAAATTGTGTTTTTTTCGCTCTTCAAAGATTTTCACTGTCGACGCTTTGAACAATTACTGAATTCTGATTGTCACTCTCAGCCAGTTAAACGCTTAGTTTTTATGAACCACCGGAGTTCTTTGTGAGACTGATTTCAAACTGCACTTTGCCCATTTCCATAAAAAGAAAAAACATCAGAAACACAACACTTAGCGCTTCAGTGGTGTCGTCGTCAAACTCCAAAGATTCCAACCACCTGTCCCGGACAAACAAGCACAACTTTCTGTCTGGCGTTCAGGAGGCAGCACAGCTATCTGCAGGAGGAATGAAATATTCCAGAGGTTTTACACAAATATCTTTATCTTCCTTGTGGGGGGGGCGCATGCTGCAAATAACCAAAATCCACACAAAGTGTCCTTAAACTGTTTTAAAGACTCAACGATATCACATTCCCAAAACAAAATGTGCTTCACAGTGACCTTTGACCACCGAATTCTAATCGATTTGATTCTTGAGTGAAACTGAGGAAACACTCAGGATCCCAGTAAGATCCCAGTAAGTTAGTTCAGCCTTGGAACTTTACCCCTGTTTGTTCAGTGTGGCCTGATGACCTCATTCCTCCTGATGAAATGCCTATATCATGCAAAGGGCTTGATTGCATCCACAGTTGTTGAGGATTTTTGTCAAATCCTATATTATCTATCTTAAACTCAATTGAACTAGTGAATGCAGCTACACTCGGACTCGTAAATGAAATCACTAATGTGCTTTGTCGTGATTGGACTGAGAAAAGGTTTATGAAACAATATTATTCATATTCTAATTTGAGGCTTTCATTTTGGTTTGAGAAAATCAATAAGGTTACATCATCAGTGAATGATTCAAGATAGACGCGTGTGTGTGTGTTTTGTGTGTGTCTGTGTGGTTTTGTTCAAAGCCAAAAACCCTTTCAAGTCTCCCACAGACATGGAACGTATCTATTGTGTATTTGAGTCTGTGAAGAGGCAAAGGAAGCTTTGCTCTTTTCAGCTCTACAGGGTTTCCCACCTTTCGGCGGCTAAATGATGCAACAGTGACTCATCTGGCCCGAGCTGCTGTTTAGGCAACACACACATAACTATTGTCGGTAGATTGCCGGGGCTCATGTAATCACTCGGACAAAAAGTGAAACGGTAAAGGCTCTTCATAAAAATTCAACCTTCACGGGAGCATTTCCTCGTGAGAGAGTTTTACTGCTGGTGGTCGTGGGTTGAAAAGAGAGACACACGGAATCGCTGCTGTGAAGACGGTTTTTAATTTCAGCCGTTGAACTGAGTGCCCATAAAACGAACCTGAACACGTCAGGCACAGCTTTGATAAAGTAAACATTTATATTTATGAATGTTTCTCAATCAGTCGTCTCGTGTGTGTGTAAATGTCCTCAGCGTGCTCCTGAATGCACAGGCCTGTGTTCGTGGGCACGGGCGATGTAGGAGCAATAAAAAAACCAAAGGATGATTTCTGCGATGCTATTTTCAGATGCTGTGGGTTCCAGTCGTCTCTGTAATAAATCACCAGGTCGTTGGACCATGCAAAGCAGGGAGGGTGCAGCTCTGGTCCACTCCGGACATGAGAGAGCTTTAATATGATGGTGCTCGTTTCCTTTTCCTCTAGGCTTCCTGTTTATTTATCCGATGCCGTTTCCACACCAGCAAAGAAACATTTAATTCTTTGTATTTGCAGCCAGCAGATCACCGTGGAGGCTCAGAGCTTTGGTCTGGTGTGCACCATCTCCCTTCAGCTAGAGCTACATGTTCCACTTCCTCTACCAGCCCTTGTTCTAACTTTGCTTGTGTTCCATTTGGTGCCGGGCAGGTTGTGTACACAGGGATTATGTTTTTGTTGTTTGGTGCAAACAGCAGCCGCATCTGGATGCAGGTGAACAGGAGCAGGAAGGCTTTGGTTCAGTGTTGTCACTCATCACGGTTGACCCTTTGACCCCCTGGCCGTGCATTCAACTGTGAAAAACCTAATTTATGTGCACCTCTGACATTCCTCTTCAGTGCATTCTTAGAATTCAAAGGTTTTCTAAGGTAAAAGGAACTTAAATCAAGACATTAACATTATCTCCTCCTTTTAGAATGCTCACCTTCGAACCAGCCGATAGCGCTTTTTCTTCTTCTTTACCTCAGAAATGTCATCTGTCAATAACGACGCCGCTTCAGGCCTCGTTTCCTTGATGGGCAGCCAGTGCCTGCAGGCAACAACACATATATTAGCAGGTACTTGAAGGAGCGTTTGCCCTGAGTCTGATGTTTACATTCATGCATCGACTCTTGATGGTGTAAATCTTCCAGTTTAATGAATCTGCTAAAAGAAAACCTTGGCTGAACTTCTCTTTCAAGGGGACGATATAAAGTTTTGTTTCCCAGTCGATTGTCTGTCTGCGAAGATGTTTGATCTAGAAAAGCAGCAGATATGGAATATTCTGAATAATTAGACCGTCCCTAGTTTCTTGCAGTGATTGGCTCATTGTTTACAATAATTACCAAGCTATCAATAATGATTTAACAGCATTGCACTCATGCATTTTGGCTGAGAAATGAGTTTTGTTGATATGTAATGTCTAATAAAATAAATATCACTGTTCGTTCTGCTTGCTCTTTCATTTCGGTCGCACTGGGGTCATTTGCATTTCCTGGCAAAGCCTTTTGTCTCAGACTTAAACTCACAGGGCCAATAAAGTAAAGTAAACCGCTTATCTCAATTAATTAGACAATATATTTACCCAAAGGCGTCTTTAATAATCGGTCAAGTCAACCCTAATTACTCTAACACCGGTACACATAAACATTTAATATGCTCAGTGCAGATCAGATCATAAAGAGGAGGTTAGAGTTATTAGTTTTACACTAAATGTCTGACAGCAGCTGTGGAGAAATGGGTAAAGAATTACAGATAATAAACAAATACTACATCTTTATATATTTATTCTTTCTACCATGTGAAGTATATTTCATCCACATGTTTTCTGGACTAAAGCTCCGTGGCTCTGAGCCGTGTGGTAGAAGTCCATCAGTCCCATACGACCTGAAATGACACAGCAGTGAGCTCCCAGACTTTTTTTTACCATGGCCTTTTGGAATTACACGGCCGATTTATACATAAGTCAATTTATGCTTTTTACTGAGCCTTGGCATTGGACGGAGGGATGTGGTCCTCTCATTGAGCCGGGACCCAGCGGGCGTCACTCTCACTCATGCCTGCAGGGCGTCTGGATGAGGAGCTCGCTGACTCTTTTCTGCAGGGGAGCCCACAGAGTTGGAAAATCCAACCAGTGTGATGAAAGTTTGCAATTTCAGGCTTTTTTCTCCGATATCGCTCCGGCCACATGATCCTTAATTGTTCTCTTCCTTTCAGAGTTTAAGTCTCTTAATTTTTCCTCATCAGTCATTCAGCTCTGGGGTTTCAACAGACTTCTCTTTCTCCACCTGAAGTATCTTGTGCTGTGATTTTAAAGGCTGCTTACATCTTTCTTCACAGGAAATCTAATAGGAGTTCTATTTGATTCCATAAGTTTTTTGGATGTTTAATCTTCCTGCAGATTCAGGACTTTACTCCGGTTAAGCCTGGCAAATTCTCTCATGTCCTTCTCATATGATAAAGTTATCGGTTAAAAGCGAAAAATCCTTTGCCTCTCGTACATTACCACCTTTCTGTGCTAAAGTTTGAAGTTGTCAGTGTCTTCAGTCACCTTGGACGTTCTCAAGGAACCCGTCATTGTTTGCATCTCTCTCACGATGCCCCTCACAGTTTTAATTCTTTGTCCTTATCTTGTCTTGACACTTAATTACACCTTCCCCCAAACAGCCACTACTGACAGAGTGAACACTGTAAATTGCCTGAAGTTGAGAATGAGATTGTGTATTGCTGCTATACTTCCCCCCTACATTTTTAATAAGTGGGATCAGGTAATGAACCGAATGTTGCCTCCAACTTGGAGAGAAAGTTATTAATTTTGCTTAAACCAAATCAGCAAAGACAACTTCACTTGGTTAATCAGCTGCTTGGAGGAAACTGGTGTTGTTAAAGTATATAAAAGTACTGGTCTTCTCTTTAACAGCCTGTTATCCTTTGTGAAAATAATCTTCAACTTACAAAAGACATGTACAATAAATGTAATAGAGTAGAAAGTATTTGCCTGGAATTATAAAGTCGCAGGCAACTGAAACACATAGTGTACTTGACTAAATCTGGATTTGACCGGTTGTCGACATTAAACTTGAACACCGATGTTTCTGACTACCTGAGAATAAGATAGACATGCAACAGGGAATCTCCTAAAAAGTATAAAATAGTGAAATATAAGTTCAGTGTCTGACATCCTGTCGGTCGTGTTCAATAACCCTGCAGCGGTAGAGACAGGGCCGAGCTGGTAGAGCTGCATTATTACAAACCCCTGCTGCGTTAAATATGAAGGAGGTCCAGTTGGAAGTCTGATCTGATGCCGGGGCTGTGCTACCTGCCATGTGCCCTTTATAACAGAGAGTACTGTGGGATGGAAGAAGAACCATGTGGATCAGTTCTGTGTATTCAGAATGAAAACAGCTCGATGTTAGTGAGTCTAACTGGATCTCATCTCGTGTCATTCTCTCTTGATTGAGTGAAATGTGGTGCAACTGAATCGCAATATGCTTAAGTCTGGATCAAATTCAGGGATGTGATTGTGCTGAACTCTAATTTGAGGGGAAAGTAAAATATTTTTCAGGGAGAAATTATCTTTTTTAAGAAGAAGAGTTTCAGCTTTTCCTCCGAATACGTTCGATAAACCTGCAGATTGTTTCCATCCTGTATTTTTAGACTGTCCAACTTTAATGTTCTGGTGCTTCTTCTTCCCCAATAATGACTGGACCAGTTGCCAAAGCTGTAAAATATTTAAACCTAACTGCAGGAAACCATAGTTTTCCTTAAAGGATTAAAACCTTAATCCCATATTTTATTTCATTGCTCATAAAACAATTAAGCAATTTCTTTAGTTTTTAAGTCGTGCTTTTTGCAGAGTCATCCATGCAAGCAAAGCAGTTCTGATACTACTTGTTATGGTGCTAGAGGTAATAGTTTAAGTAGCAGTAACAATGTTGAGCCCGAAGTGATATGGACTAAGTGTCCTAGGTGTAATATAATGACTAACGGAGAGATTCAATGTGCATTATTTAGTTATACGGCACCTTTAATCAAATGATGAACAGTTTTTTCTTGCACATATGATTATTATAGTTTTACTTTTGTGATATTACCCAAGAACTTTCCTGTAAAATATGGTTAAATTCACAAATTTTGATTGAAGTCCAACATCACAGGAGCCCGTATGTGACCTTTTTGCTTTGAGATGGAAACACTGTGAAGGCCCCGCAGGGCGGAAGTCAATATCTCTACAAGAGTATACTTTCGATTTCATCTTGCACCATGTGGAGAGAGCTATGATAGTTCAACTTTTAATGTCAGGCAAGCGTTTGAATGGTCAGACGTGTTTTTTTTAATTTTTTTAACGCGTATAACAACTGATATTTAATTGATAGCGTTAAAAAATAACACTCTTAATAATAAGCAATAACTGGATTTGGCTTTTCATAAGGTGCCTAAAGATCCAGTGGTCCTGGTTTCTCCTGCAGAGTAAAACACACATATTCCCCCTTTTCAGGTATGATAGAGGCAAGAATGTAAAAAAACTAATCTGTCAACTGCCAAATAAGTGCACACACACACACACACACACACCACACACACACACACACACACACACCACCCCGGGCAGCGGCGTGCCCTAACATACGGCGATGCCCTCAGCGTGGAGGAAACCAGGCTGCGCCACCTCCACTTCCTCATTATGAGCCCGCGGGGAGGCCACGTCTTCACTTAGAGAGATAATGTGACAGCCCAGAACAAAGAAGCAGGTAAACAAAGGCAAAGCTGGATAAAAACACCCGTGCTCTCTCTCTCTCTCTCTCTCTCTATCTTCCCAGCCCCCCCAAGGGAAAGTGGCTAAGGGGCGGCGTAAGAAAATACAAAATAAAACAGAAAGAGAAAACGGTCCTGTAGAGAAATGGTAGAGGAGGCACTAATATCTGAGAGCCCCCAACTGAACGCCACAGATAAACAATCAGATCCGACCACGAGCAATCCATCACACAGATTATCGCTGCTGTGGCAAGGCTGCTGTAAATCATGGTGAGTGAGTGTACTGTCCAATGTTCATATTTATCACTCATAATGTATGTTTGTTTGCCTGCACGTGATGTATGTAGAGGGACCCGGCGTATTTCATCCTAAGACGTGATGTTTGCAGGGCTTTAATTGCCTATAGAGATGGGATATGCTCCTGCAGTAGGTTTCACAGTATCCTATAGGAGTTGCATTAACGTCAGAGCATCCACAGATCAAGATTTATTTCTGGCACCGATGCAGGGGAAAGGTTTGGAGAGGTAGAGAATATGGGAGGATAAGGACGGGGGCGGTTTCAGGGTGTAAAGTAACATCCAGCTGTTTTAGTTGCATAACTTCAACCATATCTTATAAGTTTTAAAGAGTTGGCACTGACCAAAATCTGGGATATGGCTCAAGTAGCCAATATCAACGTTTAGCCTGGCAATGGGAGCAGACATCATTTCCAGTTGTTTTAGTTTATACCTGCTGTATTAATAGTTGCATATAATATACGAGCAGGTTAATCTCAGAGGATTATAGTTTTTTATTTACCTCAGTTGTAATCGTGTGTTTCTGATTCACGTGGTTCTGTGTGAGAAACTCTCCTGCACCACCAGGTTTTGTTTTTCAAGGTTTCTTAAATTATTAAAAGGATGAAAAAACTGTATATTGTGTGTGGAAAAAGTTGAACTATCGCACAGATCCAGAAACAGCATCAGCCGTACTTGTAATGGTTATTGATTCCATCCCATCCTTCTCCTTAAATGGATATTGTTACTCCTTTACACATGTCATATATACTATGGCCACTAGAAGTCCCCCAACAATGAAACACTAGCATAACAAATATGTAAATTTATAAATGGAAACACAAACTAAATTGTGTTGTGTGTAACTGCTCATTATAACATTAACCCATGTTTTTATGAGACGATGACAATCACTCGTCCAATTACATTAATTGGGAGAATTGGTCGCGTTGGAAGCTCTGCAGTTTTTCTGTCGTGACAGGAAGAGAAAACCAGGAAATTATTTGTATTATTAAACAAGTCAAGCCTCTAATTAATCAGTCAAATGAATGGTCCTCACGTTTCAACTCACTTCTAACGTCTTCACCTCGCAACCTGCAAACTGCTGATTTATGAAAATAGAATCCCTGAGGTGAAAAAAGGTGAGATTTCACAGAAAGATTCAAGTAGCAAAACTGGGCAGTGGAATTTCAGTAGAATTTAACATTTCTCCTAAACTTTCTAAGTTCTCTTAAATGTGCAGCCGTTGTCATTCACTGTAAAAATGTTTTTCCTATCCATTTGAACAAACCGCTGTTTGATTTATGGCTCTTGGTTTATCTCCTGCCTGCAAATAGCCAAGCGTGTTGGGAAGCTTCAGCTGAGTCGGTCGAGAAGGAACAAAAAGAGGTTGAGAATTCACGTGGAATAAATGAGATTTTTGATGGCAAACGACATTTAAACAGGTTTTACCGACATCTTCCAAATTGATGATTTCATTCTGAACCTTAGAGATTTTTTTTGTCTTCAGCAAAGTTTAAATAATGAGAGCTGCAGCTGAGAATAAGATGGTTGTTCTTACATTTTAAAATCCTGCTTTGCTTTTATATTTCTGCTTCATTACTTCAATGGAGTGTTTCTGCTGAGACGCAAGTAATGTAATGAAATATAATCTTTCATTAGGACCGGAGGAGCTCGGCTATGCTCGGCTGCTGTGTGTGTGTGAGTTAAAATCGTATACAAACAAAAACACACATCACACAAAACACAAACATGCTGCATTTTGTTTTGTGGCCCGGTGACTTCTGTGAGGAGCAATAACACAAGAGCGCCATCAAACAGGATTCTTCAACAAAGACACAGAAAAATGTCCACTTATTTATTCCCTGAAACATTTTGTTCATTCCAAACTCTCTCAGTTCACGACTGTCAGTGAAGTTAATGTTTCTTCTTCCTCCCGCTGTACAAGAATTAAGCCAAATCATTTTTATTGTGACAGTCACCAGCATTTAGCTCTTTTGGAACAAGAGTGTTCACGGTTGTAATCGTTGGTTGTCAAGGTCCAATGCTCTCGAAGCA
The DNA here is from genome assembly GCA_038501795.1 of Pseudopleuronectes americanus. Taxonomy (NCBI): domain Eukaryota; kingdom Metazoa; phylum Chordata; class Actinopteri; order Pleuronectiformes; family Pleuronectidae; genus Pseudopleuronectes; species Pseudopleuronectes americanus. The sequence continues at coordinate 19,019,879 of CM076728.1, read as the reverse complement.
TTGTGAGTCGGTTTCAGCTGTCAGTCAGGATGTCCCCCCCCGCCCACCCCTTCCAGATTTCATAGCCTCAAATAACTAATTCGAACCAAATTTATTAAAATTACAGAAACCACTTTTATTAGGACATTATTTGACTTTTTAGTTTGGTTCATGTCCCATCTGCTAACAAGGAGGACGCAGTGTTTATTGTGGCCACCGGGGACAATCAGGATATTATCGCTTTACAACAGGGGCAAAGTCCATCTTTCATACTGTCTCTGTGTGTCAAACCATAAATACATAATGTGTGTCCACAAAGTGATGCAACAGAACTGTGTGTTTACTTTATAACTTTCTAATAATCGCCATCCTAGATGAACAGAAAGGGCACCACTGTTTAAAAGTGGATGAAGGCAGCTACCAGAGGACTTGTTCAACCCCACAGCAGAACAAAGTCCACTGTGTGGGAACCAGCTGGTCTCAAATGACCAGGTGAAGACAGGGAGACGCAGGTGAAAGCTCCAAACGCTCTTAAATGGACATTTCTTTACACTTTTTCATTTCATACTCCATTTTCTCATTAATTCCGTCCACTCACGGCTTCCAAGTCCTGTCCAAGTTCTTCATTCACTCATTAAAGGGTCTGTGTGTGTCTGATGTCTGTATATCTGTTCATATTTGCTCATATGTTCTTTGCAGAGACTACAAGTATGAAATTAACATCCCCTCTCTACAGAACTTTATTCTCCAGTTAACACATCCCTGCCACACTCTGCACAGTGTGAGCTGCACATATTTATATCCGAGCACACATCTGCACGACAGCTTCTAAACCTGGAGCCGAGTGTGAACGCCGTAGTTCAACGCCCGGGGAATGAAGAGCAAGAGACAGACTTAGGGAAAAATCAATCGTGCCGTGGACAAAGAAGAAGCGGTCTGTCAGACCGGGAAAGTACAGCGCGGTGATTTCAACCGGCGCAGTCAGGCGGAGCGTGTTTGAAGAGCGGCTTCACTTGCTTTGTTATCGAGCTACAGCCGGCCTATCAGGGAATCTCTCCATTAACTGGGGGGGGGTTCTTCAAACAACAGTTTCCTGTCTGACCCCCCCGATCAAACATGCATCTGCAGCGTCCTCTTCCCAAATCCACAACGCTCTCCGGAATCAATGCGACAGAGCGATGTGATGGATAATTGCCCAGTGAAAGTCATTGTTAATCATCTGAAATGTGATTTATGAGTGCGAGGATAACTGATAATTATATGGTATTGTAATAATGACTACTTCCCTCAAGGTCAGGCTATTTCATTTAATACCGGATGGGAAAACACACACACACACACACACAGAGGGAGTGAAGATGCGATGTGCATTTAAAACAGCTTTTAATCGGCGTGATGTAAAAATGCTTTGGCTGCCTGGGTGAAGGCGGAAGAAACCCAGTAGACAGAGATACGCGTTTGATTCCGTCTTTAATCTTTGTTTTTGAGTTCAAACCCGATCCAGCCTGACTGTTCTCCAGCGGCTGACTCGTCTGACTCACTGGAGGAAGACTGAGGCTGTGTGCCGGTGATTAAGGCGCCGGTGTCGGGCAGCGTGGTCGTCTTCCTCCGCTTCTGGCCTCGGACCTGCTCCCCGGAATTCCCTCTGCTGCAGTAAACTGGCACACAGAAAACCTCCTCGCTGAAAACTGCAATTTCGGAACAAATATTGAATTTGTCCTCGTACATCCTTTATTGTTTTTGTAGCTAAAGATTAGATAAGTCATTTCATATATTGTGTTCAACTCCTCGTGTGCAGGCGTCCCATCAAACTATAGTCCCTCCTGGAACTGTTTACAGCTGCACGACTATGGCTTCCCGTATTTGTATCAGTTAAAGAGATAGAAAAATGTTATGTTTCCTATAGAGAGATGATGATCGATGAAACCAGACCATTCTCCTGGTTCTGCCTTCTAAATAGAGCGGAACCACCTGGAACTGATTAGCTGAGAATCTTATCAATGAAAGTTGTATTTCCCATATTGTAGAGAATTTGTACATGGAAGAATTATTTAGTTTCACTCGGCCTTGAGGGATGATATAATATTTAAATCATGAATTATTTTTATGAGGATTTTGGTCATCTAGTCCTATAAGGTATAAAGTTTTTAGCTTGTGAGGTCGAGTGTGGTCCATGTCCCGTCTGCTAACATGGAGCAGACCCTGTAAGGTCAAGAATGAAACTGTAGGCTCAGTTAAAAGATTATTATATCGGAGGATGCTACGCTATGCTCATGCGATGACACAAATACTCACATATGGTATTGTGCAAACATTAAATCATAGTGTGTATTAACAACAACTCGTTCAGGCCCTTACTGGTTAAACCAGTGTTAAATGGTTAAACCCTGCAGCTCCTCACTCGAGCAGTTTCTTGTACGTCCTCCGCACGGCGACTTCTCGAGATCATTTGACACACGATCAATTTCTCCTCAAATATCTGAACGCTGGTGAGTCGGAGTCACTGCTGTTCATTGACATATCAGAGACACCAACACGGACTGGTTTGTAAGGCAGACCCCCCACCCCGGCTGGACGAGTGTAATGGCTTTTATTTGGTCATTTCTTTTAGCTATAGTGTGTTTATGAAATTGATCGGTTTCAACTGTGCCTTCTTATTCCTGCAGCTAAACTCTGTGGAGGCGTATGATTGAAGTCGCAGCCTCCCCCGTACGAAACAGCACTATTCTAATGAAAGGTCATCTGGAAGTGAAGTGAGGGGGAAAGAAGGAGATGATTGTAAATAAAGTGAATGTAAGTGAGCGGCTGCGAGAAAAAAGTAAAGTGACGTTTTATTCATACCTGGAATAAAAAGAGGAGTTTCAAAACCTGTCATCTAGAATCAGGTCTTCATTTATGAAGCAACATGTGATTTAAAAGGAGCTTGTGCACAAATACATGCACTTAGAGTTGTTGCACTCTCATAACATCCAAACCTTGTCCTCTCTGTATATCATGCCAGGGTTGCATCAGTCCATCGCATACAGGCATGAACAATAACCTCATCGTGACTCAGGAGCCTGACAACATAATGAATTAACTCAATTAACAAAAACAACCTGGCTGAAGACGACCACACAATGTGGATGAACATGGTCAAGGTGAGGCTGGAGCCTGTAAAGCCTCAGATTTAGATTGATGACAAACAAAAATAAAATAATTATTAAAAAATTACAGCTCTATTATCCTGCTATTAAGTTTGCTAAGGTGAAGGATAAGCTGTGAATAACAGGGGTCGTAACATGCTTCAGTGAGTAACCACTGACGAGACGGAGAGAACCTTGAGTGAATATTAAATACAACAGCAAATGAAGAAGCTCAGAGTTCATTGTGTGGGAGATGTTTTGTTAATAACTCAACAAATTCTAAATATCAGTGGAAAGTGGAAGGACACTCGGAGCTCGTACCTTCACCAAGGCTAACGCCGCAATCTCCCCATGTCAGAGAAAAGAGGAAAAATAAAATCCTGGCTCTGCCCCCAAATTAAAGTATCTCTGGGGTCGTGCCTCACACCTCCACAGAACGATCTGGAATCGCTTCAGTGGTTTGTTTTGTGTTCGGCTGATGACTAACAAACTAACAAACTCCACAAACATCATTCACCTTATGACTCCTATTTCTTTCGCATATTATTTATTGGGAAATCTGCGAAAATGTCAAAGCGTCCATCGGATAATACTTCTGTTCTTTTTTGACCCAAGTCCCATCCTTCCAAGTTTTGCAGAAATCCGTCAAGTCGTTTTTGGAAACCCGGCTCACACAGAAACAAACTCCCGAGCTCCTGAAATCATTGTGTGGTAGTTTGTGTGCTTGTGTTGATAAAAGCCACAAGGATGGTTCTTGCCCTCTGCTTTATCCATCCCTCCATTCATCCATCTTTCCTTCCATCCATACATTTTCCATACTGCTCATCCTTTAGGTGGTTGAACGGGTGCTGGAGCCAATCCCAGTGGACATAGGTATGGGGGAAACTGGGTTCAAGTCGTCATTGTCTTACACTTGGAGACACACAACCAATCACACAGATGGAGAATTGGAAAATGTCCAATTAACCCAAACCTGCTTGTCTCTGGACTGTGGGAGGAACCACCTGAAGAAAACCCACACAGACGGGGGGGAGCATGAATAGCCAGTCCATCTTGTTTTTAAGGCAGCAGCGATAACCAGTACGCCACCATTTTTCATTTCAACGTTATTTCCTTTCTAAATTTAACCCCTTCATGATCGACTGAATGTCCTGCACTCTCCTCTTATACATTTGGCCTCCAGCTAATATTTGCACAAAGTAGCTTCTATCCCTATGTTTTCCTATCTATCACAAACCATATGTTTATACTTTGAATAAAGCAGCTCAGATTTCCTTTGTTCCGTCCACCTGTAGACCAACCTGCTGCAAAATGTGTCATCTGTCGAGATAATGGCGTCTGACCGACTGTACGTATCCACGCTGTGTGTGAATAATACGCTGATGTCACTTACTGTACTCGCCGTGAATATTCAATGCAGAAGATGAAGCCAGAGCGTCACTGAAGCTCGGCTCAGGACTATGTGGCCCCGCTCCGAGGACGTTGCGTTACTGCCACCATTTGGACACTGGGTAAAATGGTCAATATTTAATTCCAGCTCAGCCCTGAACCACCTGAGCTCATAACGCTGCTTCAATAGAGTAAATTGTGTTTTTATTACATGAAAAGGAAGCAGAGCCTCAATATCTCCAGCTAGACGCTTCTTTTGATCTTAATACACAAGCACAATTTCCTGCCTTGTTATCCCATAAAATTTAAAAATCCGAAAAGAGACACAAGGTTCGGTGTTAAAACTCGAGGTCTGCGTGGATCCACTTCTTCTGATCTTTGTTCTTCCTTTATTCCACAACCACTTTCTTTATTCTTTCTTTTTTAAATAGACTTTGCATGACTTATTCCACTAATTACTGCCCCGTCTCCTTCTCTCTGCTCATTCCGTCTTTTCAGGAGAATATACATCTTCTCCTACGTTTACGATTAACACGCAGACAACAAACGAGTCCTCTTAACAGAGACCGTTTCCACTTTCTTTTTTTTCTGTTCATAAATATATTACTTTGTGCGACAGACTCCAGAAATCTCTCCCATCTTGAGTGGCAGCTCCGTGTTTGACTCCGTCCTGTTTTTTCTTCTGCCGCTGCCTCGATCCTGATCAGAGCTGATATCACAGACAGATTGGAGGAAAGGGAGGTCGTCTTTACCTTTGCTATCTGTCAGCTTAACCCCCCTGTGGAACATAACTTCATTTTCTCTCAACACTGTTTTGTTAGCCACCCTTGACTCCTACCCCCCCCCACCCCCCCTTCTTCAAACGCTCTGGGTTTCATCATCCTAATCATTCAAATGTTTCTCAAATCCTCTTCCCTTCTTTTTCAAATCCTTTCCCCCTCGTGGTGGCAGCGTTTTCTTTCTCTTTCTGTTTGTTCTTCTTCTTTCTCATTTAACAATAAAACATTAGATCTTTTTCTCAAATAGAGAAGAACCTCAGTCCATCCAGTGCCCGGAATTTCACGGATAGACAGCAGCGACTAACTAAAGTCGAGCAAAAAACAAACAAACTACTTCTTCCATTGCTTCTGGCAAACAAGAGCCACTAGTAGACGCATGATTATTCGAACTGAAGTGGAAGATGTTTGTCAATTTTAAAGCCATTTGCTGAAATGATGGACACAATCTTCTTTGATTGAGACCTGAGTTTCTCAAAAAAATGTTAGCATAATAATCAAATCAGATATTAGAGTGTTATATAATTTCTCACATTCAGTGATGCACAAATGGTTCTTCATGCTTTTGTAACCAGCCGTCTGGATTACTATTTGCAGAAGGTCCCCAAGAATCTTGTCCGGAGTTCTTAGGAAAACTCGAAAGGTATGAACACATAATTGCACTGGCTACCGGTCCCTTTTTAAATCTCCAGTTAGCGGCATTGCCCTTGCCGTACATACCTGCTCATGATCTCAGATCTGCAGATCAACTGTTGTTCTTGGTTCCCAAGGTAAAAACGTGAAACTCAGGGCTCCATGAATATGGAATAATCTTCCACCTGGAATCAGTCTAGCTTCCTTGTTGTCCTCTTTTAACTCTTATTTAAAGACTTAATTTTATAGTATGGCTTTTACCTTGATTTCTTATGTCTTTGTGTATGTAATGTTTCTTTTTCTATGTTCTTATTTAAGTTTATTATTATTAACTCTTTCTCAAAAAGCCGACCTAATCTCGTGATCACTTGATGTCATTTCTAACATACGGAACAGAAAACAGAAAACGGTAGTAACCACATAATTAACCCTTCACCACAAAGTCCCTTAAGGACGTCACCTCCTGACAGACTTGATGCTGCAGAGACATTAACAGCATCAAAGTTTGTGCGACACCGAGTGAAGGCGCCTAAAATCCAGGGGAGCATTTAGAGTGTGTGGCTCCCTTTTATATTAAGGGTATAAATCTAATAAGAACAGCCGTCCCTCTGCAGCAATTGTTTGGTTTTATTACCACCTCCATGCGCCCTGGTATTAGTCTCCCTGTGCAAATAAACTCAAGCGCTGCTGTTGAGGAAAAGTTAATTTCTTGGCAGCTTGTGTTAGACTCTAATGAATTGTGTTTTGTTTGTGTGTTACCTCTGCCGCAGTTTGTCTGTCAGCGGTATTACTCAGAAAAAAACAACTGTGTTGGTTTCCATTAAACTTCGTGGAGGGGTGAGACATGGAAGAACCGATAGCTTCAGAAGGTGTGTGTGCTCTCCGACTGCACATCTGGTTTGTTGGCTTGTTTGTTTGTTTATTGGACAAAATAACTTTTTTCCACCTGTTCAGAAGTGATTCCGTCCATATTTTAAACAGGTTTGACACCAGTAAAGCTTTATTTCATTGGTAGTTCGTCCAACAATCCAATACAACACTAATGAATCTTTAATATCCGAAATTTCATTTGCCACACCCACTGAAAACCTCAATGGAATCACAAAGGAAGAAGATTAATGGTCCTTTTCCATTGGAAAGAGACAGAACTACTTTAGTTCAGACCCTGGCACCACAGCTGTGGATGAATACATCATTAATGGAGAGTTTTTGTTACCGCACATTTAAAAGCTTAGAATTTTGAATATTCCCCTGGGGGTCATTCTAGCGGCTTGTGATCCACGTCGCACACACAGGCGCTGAGGGAAACACACAAGTGACTGGTTTAACAACAACATCCTTAAAGCTTCTTCAGCAATAACATGCCACTTTTTCATATTTTCTGCTGTCACCTGTTTTTTTCTGGAGGCAAAACAAATTCATTTTTTGACACTCAATTACTCACCGTCAGTAAGTGAGTGTTAAAAATGGTTCTCAAGCTTTCTCCTCTGTTGGATATATTTAGAAAACTGGGCCCATATTTCAGATCTTGAAATATGACTAGTTTTTTTTCATCAAGAGAAATTAATATAAATAAAATCCAAGATAAATTATTCCCTTGGGGATTCTATGAAATTATGCTAAAGAAAGCGCAGAACAAAATTCCTGCCTCTTTGTTCAGATCCATATTTATTTCCTGGTCCTTCCTGAAATTGGAAATTGCTTATTGTTTTTTGTGTAAATAAATAAACCAAATACACCAACAAAAACCAACAGGGGTGAAAACAATCTAAAAATAAATGAGATGCCCAATTAGTTATTTCAGATCAATTATTGGATATTATGTCGGAGTCACATCGTTTTTCACAATGAGTGTCCCTTTAAATAAATAAAGTTACACCTTTTAGAATGTGCCTGCTGATGGTTCCTGGTGACGTGTATTCATTCCACTCTTAGTGAGACATTTCATCATCACGTCTCGTAGAAAACAATCCATTGAAAGTGCCAATCAAGTTACATCACACTCACCTTTCTGATGCAAATGGAGTGGATCCTGTCAGAGATCCACGTTCCACTTCTGTCAGTCATCCGTCTGTCTCTTTACTCCACACTGATCACAAGGTTTCAAGATTGAGCTCCTCACACCTCCAGTCGAGCTGCAGCAGCTGTGGAGCTTCTGGGCTCAAGTCCCCGGATTTCTCATTTGATATAAAACATACAGGAGGGAAATAAGAAATGTATCAGTAAACCTTGTAGGGCTCAGGCCACCGTCCAGCCTGATCCGTGCCCGGGTTCCCTCGCACGTCTTCGCCCTCCAAACAAGGATGGAGTAGATCAGGGATTGACACCTTGAAGCAGAGAAGAGAAAAAAAGAAATTGAAGCCGGCTTGCTTAAGAGTGGAGACCCCCACAGGGACCCTCCACCGTTTCCTCTCAGTGCGGCGAATGAAATCTAAACGCTGTCATTTGCATATATTTCTTGTAGCGAGCGGAGAGAAAAGAGAGAGAAACACTTTGGGGAGCATTTTAAATTAGGGAATGTGTTTATTTCCTGGACTGGCCTGTTTAGCATTAAACGAAATCCAATCTCTGTTTAGATAGCAGCAAATTAGGCACCATCATTTTTTTTTCACTGTTTGTTGTTGTTGTTGTTGTTGTAGTCCAGGGTAGAGTGGGATTAGTCCGGGCTGTTTGTATCCTGATGCGCTGAAGTATTCCCCCCCCAAAAAAGATGAAGAATGAAATGTTAATGTGCACACTAACAGATTTACTGTACAGTGGTGGTGGTGGGGGTGTGGGGGGGATTAGATCTGTTCAGCATGGCTAGGTGCAGGAAGTGATGAGCAGGTCTCGCACCTTCCCAGAGTTCATTATCCCTCCGAGCTGCTCCTCCCCCCCGTCGGTGAGAGAGAAGCCAGTTGTTAATTCTTATCCTCACACACACACACACACACACACACACACACACACACACACACACACACACACACAGAGAATCAATTATTCAAAGATATGGTAGTTAGTGTCAGAAGTATCTTTTGTGGCAAGGACGACGACGACGAGATTCCTGCCACCTGTAACCCAACCCACCTGATGTAATATCCTCCATCATACATGCAATGCTCTCAGAACAGGTGTCTTAATTTTGTTTTGGATATAGGTTTCATATATTTCATATATATATCAATGACTGGAAACTGTCTCCATGTTTCCCACAGAACGTATTAATTCCTTTTTTCGACTGCACCTGTCAATTAGAGCAGTGACGACCCTCATTAACGTCACCGCAGTGGAGAAGCAAAGCCGGTGCAGGTTCCTCTTCCAATCAGAGACGTGTTCTTCTCCAGGAAGTCGAGTTGGCTCCTGAGAACCTCTTTGTTACCTCCAAACAAGGAGGTCCTGTCCGTGCCTCTGTGTGTTTGTTAGGAGGCTTTCACACTTCCCCCTGTTTGGTGTGGACCGGCTGACTTTTACAGTTTATTCTGAAACCAGAATAAAAAACTGTCGAAAGTGCCCTGAGCCGAAGGAGGACACAGAGGTGGTCCGACCCACAGAGGTGGTCTCGGTCGGATCACAAGGACGCTGGGTTTGCTGGTAGTAAAAACTATAACCTTCTATTCACTATATTCAAAATATAATAAAGTAGCTGTACAGACAACACGCTGTTGATTTTCAAGAAACTCGGTGGAAGGATATAGGACATTGGCCAGGGAAGAACTCATTGATTTATTTTGTGGATGGAAAAACAAATAACATTGCTCAGACGCTCTATACAATACATTTTAAAAGCAGAAATAAGTCACCTCCGTATGTAATAATACAAAAATAAAAAAAACACCTTCCACAGAGAACTCCTGCGTTCACATTCGACAAAGACACATCTGGTTATTGCCGTACAGAGGCAGGTGAAGCTCTGCATGGGACACCTTCCCTACCTCTCGTGTCAGAGATGTTCGCTGTGATATTTCCGTCCCTGTTTATTCACAGATTACAGACCAGGTTGTCTCAGAAGCTCCCCCCGCTGACTTTGAACCAGACAGGTTGGATGTTCCACCACCAGCGCCGGAGACTGACACGCTCTGTTTTAGAGATCAGCGTCTTCTGAGTTCAAACTTGACCTAGTTGTTCAGAAGAGATGTTTATTAAGTTCGAGATCTGCACATCACAAAATGAGTAAACTGGTTGTTCTGCTCTGAGGTGTATTGTATGTTGTGTTGTTAAGAGCAGAGACTGTTGGGGGGAAAAACAAACGAGATGTTTTTTCCCGATGAAGATATTTTTTGTGTTAGTGGTATTTTTGGAACTTTGCAGGTTGCACGTTGTGTTGATGCAGAGTGTCATCCGAGCAGCATCACATTCATGTCATTGTGTATCTGTTAAGTTGGTAAGTGCCCTGGTTTTTAACCTGAAGAACCTGGTTTGATCTCCAGCTCAAGTCCACATCACCACTGTCTCTCAGAAGGTTCTGGATTCACGTTCTCCTGGCGTCTGGGTGGGTTCTTTTCTCAATCGTCCTCTCACAGTCCAAAAAACAATGCATGTTTGATTCATTGACGATTGCCCTGTAGACGTGAATATGAGCATGAACGATTGTTTGTCTTTAGATATCAGCCTTGTGATGGACTCAGAGGTTCAGTGGTATCTAGATGATGAACGGATGGTTCTCAATTAAGGAGAGATTCTCATTATTCACATCTTTTAAACTGGTGTACTACTCAAGCTGGGTAGGATCTAAATCTGCCATTATTTTATCATAAATGTGTGTTATAATGAGTAATTATGAGTTATAATGAATAGACGTAATTTATGTCTTGTACAATTTTCCATTGCATTGTGTACAAAAACTGTTTTATTAAATCTAAGCGAATGCTAATATTAGTTATTTCAAATTATATTATTCTGCCAATAGCAGCACAGGTGCACACACACATCAATATTTAATAATTGTATTCATTTGTGTGATAATAGACATTAACTGTACATTCTTAATTTAACTTAAATTTTCCATTAATAATAACATCATAAAGTCCCATCACATATTGTCACTGCCACACTAAGACCTGCTCTGATGCTCTGGTCCCGGTCGTCTACTTCCTGGAACTGACAGAACCCCGGGAGGATCACGTTGATGAAGCCATGAGAGGGAAAGGCAGGCAGTGCATCTGAGGCCGAGCCACGTGGCTGGAGAGCAACAGTTTGCCCCGTGGAGGGTTGGCTGCAGGGATTTCAACCATCAGGCTGCTCAGAGATCTGGGAATCCACGGACAAGCCCTGAGCCAGACCATAAAAGAAACATCACTGCAGAACGCTGCAGCCAATGGCTCTGGATCAGGAGGAGAGATCCCAGCTGGGCCCCAGGATGCCTGGGACGTTCACCCTGGTCGGATACAAGGGATATTCAAACCCATGACCTTCCCCTGTGCTTGGACCAGGTCTACCAGTAGCTTAAAGGTTCATATCTCATAAACACAATCTTTCCCGAACCTTAAACGCTTGTGCAGATGTTGTAGAAAAGTCAGATCTAGAATGTCGTACAGTGGGTGGACAACCTTTGTGTAAAGTGGAGTAGATTCAAACTCTATAATCACATGTGTGGTAGCTGTACGGACACATTTAAAATCTCCTGTTTCATTATCCATTATTTCCCTTGTCAAATGCTTCCAACCCATCAAAGTCCTTCACTCCTCTGTGAATAAAGGGGAAGTGATTTGCATTCTGTATTCACCCCCTCATTAAACACTTACCCTGTCTGCTGCTGTTACAGTAAAAACACACAACTGCTAATAGCAAGGACTTTGCAGGTTTCTCCAGTTTTTCTTGTGAAAATGATTTTCTGGGGTTGTTTGTGTTAACAGCCCCCCCCCACCCCCCGATCACACCTTCCCCACTCTATCTCGTTCCCATGGTGCCTCCCTCCTCTGATAGAGATGCACTCTATATTTGATTCACTCCAGGGTTTCAAAAATATGACTTCACACAAAAACTAAGATGATGTGGTTTTTCCTTTTCTTGCCTGATGGAAATAAGAATCCTGCAGAATGATGGAATGAAGCAAATGTGTTTTAAAATAGGTCAGAAATGCACAAACACGTGAGAAGACAACAACAACAAGAGACCTTTTCCTATGATCTTGCTTTTGAATAATTTTATCCCATTTTTTTAAAACAACATTGTGTTTATTTGTTTTACTTAAATGTCTGAAAATGTCTCTAATTGCTCAGTTCTCATTTCTGTGGTAATAATGACCAGGAGAGTAAATTTCCATATTTCTGATCTGGACAACATTTGAACCCACTGCTCCCTTATCTGTACCAAACCCAGTTAAACTTCAACTTAACAAGTCAGCTTCAGTTTTGATAATTACTTGTACAACTTGATTTTATACACAAAACAAGGAGTTGAGGCCACTGCTCCTCCAGAAGCCCCATCACTCCCTGTTAATAATCCACACATTCCCCCGAATACTTGACCTCGCCTCTGGTTGCGTCGCCACCTCAGGCTCCAGAAACACACCAGGGCGCGAGGAGAGATTTCTGATGGAAGGTTGCAAGGACTGAGAAGAGATCGATAAAACTTGTTGGGAGGCCGATCGGGTCAGTTTGTCGAAGTCCAGCGAGGAGCAAGCAAACCGCAGCTTGAGCCGTGTACGAGTTCCTGTTGGTGAGAAGCAAGTGTCTGAAGAACAGGGTCCGGAGGGCGAAGGAAGAAAACATTCGAAGGTGGTGACATTGCTTGAGGCGAGCAAGGGAAGGGACTGGGAATCAACACTGATTTAGAAGTTATTTTACGGGGGGGAAATAACTTAGAGTTATCACAAGAAGTCAAAAAAGGAAACAGGGCTGACTTGACGGAGTAAAAACTTTGGCTAACAAGGAAAACTTCTACAGTTTTCTCTTCTGACACCTGAAACAACAGCCAGGTAGCACAGGGCCCAGTGTTTCCAGGAGAGCAGCACTCACATGTGTCAGCGGCGCTGCAGCTCGAGTACAATGCACTTAGCTGCAAGGACGAGCCCTGTGTAACAAATTGGCCCCCGATGTGCTTAACAAAGTAGAGATTTATTGGTAAGTAGGCACAGGAAAGAGCTGTTATCGGCTGCTGGGGAATAGTTAACGCAGGTAGACGTAGACCAGTGGTTTGTCTTCACGGCTTAAGATTAAAATTATATTAAGATCTGACAGTTATCATCCAATCATGGGTGTAGCTTCAACAACCCTCCGTCAAAGCCCAAGAATCTCCTCATGAAAATATGTTTAAACATCCAATACCTGTGGATTCTTATTTTTTTATCTTAATCAAATTGCTCACACTCGTACTTGACTTTCTTTTTCATCAAGATCCAAGAATTATTCTCTTGGAAAGTGGTGAACATGGCAAAACAAGTATTTAATATAAAGCCTTGCAATTGTGAGTGATGGAGAATTCCTGGATTTGCCCCTTTTTCCAAATCCAAAGAAAAATCTAGATTTTGCCTTTATCCTTGGTTAGTTTATTTATTTGTTTGATAGTTTATCAAACAAAGAAAGAACTTCCTTGTTCTTTTTTGGACGTTGGACAATGGACGATGGACGATGGACGATGGATGATGGACGAGGCTTTAAACCAGTCGTTCTTCTCCTGTCGTGTCTCTGGCTGAGGGGCACTTACTCCTGGGGGCAGAAATGGGACTTTATAACAAAACATACTTATGTAAGTTCAGAACAGCCAGTGGCCAAAACGTCATGAAGTTCACTGCGGCTGCTCACGGTCCTCAGAGGATGTCTCATGATTGTTTCTGCTGACCTTTGTTCAGGCTCCACCATCCAGTCTAAATTTCATCTTGACCAGCGAGTTGGAATTTGCCTTTAGTGTCTGTGATCCTTCGAGGATTAAAAATCCTGTTTTTCTTTTTATCCGTTTGTCTTTTTCCAGCACCGAGCAAAGGAAACTGTAAAAAAAAACAAGTCGACCACCCCCCGGTCGTATTTCAGCATAAATTCATTCTGTAATTTATGTGAGGAGTTCTGGATGTTTGAAGATTTCAAACCTTTGGGGCTTGGTGCGTTGTCTCTGTTGTTATGTTTATGATTTTTGACGTAAGATCATCGCAGACATTGGACTGGAGCCGTTTGGATCCGTGTCAAGTCAACACCCGACTCGTGTCTCCGGGTTGGAATCAGGAATCTGTGCTGCTCACTGGTTGGACTGTTTTTTTTATTTTTACTTTCTGTTGATATGTGAACAGGATTCTGGGATGTGGAGGCCACAGCATTTCGACTTAACACTCTGGACGAGCGTGTGTGTGAGTAAACATGACTGTTGATCATACTGTGGCATCCATTCTACTGTATAATGCATCAAGTCAGATTCACAGGGTTAGCTGCAGTCAGACTCAGTGTAGAAATGCATGTGTTTATATTTTTGAAGCTACAGAAGTATTGGTGAAAAGGTGCGTATCGATATTCTTCCTGAGAGTTAGGTTAACTTATTGATGAATGTGTCTAGAAAGGAGCGGGAGTGAAAACCAGCTTAGTTCATGGACTGGGAGTTAAAGGGAACATGTAGGGAACAGCTTGAGCTTCTCAGAGACCTTCTCTCCTAACATTGTGTAGCACACCATTTTCAGGCAATCACTGCAATCAGGCACTTTTTGCAGCTCTCAGTGAGACTTCTCTCCTTTAGCAGGAGTGTCTTAAACTACCAGTTTAGAGGATCACTCTTGAGAAACCGGTGTTTCCACTCTTCTTGGGTGGAAACTGCTCCAGGTCGATGATGGGCTAGTCTTCTCTCATCTCCTCTGACAGATGTTCAGATGGATTAAGATCAGGACTCACAGCGCGCCCCACTTCAGAGGAGTCCAGTGGTTTTTTCTTCTCATCCATTCTGGGCTGAGGAGAGAACTGCTCGCGGGTAGTTTTCACCATGTGATCTCCTCACCTTGGTGTGAACGAGCTTCAATGGAAAGTCGTGCAACATCATCTGATCCTTGATCGGGTCGGTATCAGAGTCTTCTTCGGGAGGTTGGTTGATTCCCTGAAGGAGAAATCGTGCATTTTTATAATAACGATTGCATAACATGAATCTGTCATAGACGTTTGCAGAATGTCCTCAATCTCATCACTAATTTCCTCCTGTAGACCGAACATTAAACATCTCAAAAATCAAGTAATGGCATTGAATCATTAAAAGAGCCCCATACATCCAGGATTTGCATTATTTGATGAAGCTCTGATTCTTATTAAAGGTGATGTAGATACAGTTATTTGATCAAACTGGTTTCCTCTGCTAAAAAATTGAATTGGTAAAAACAGCTATTTGAATTTCCCTCCTCAGAATTCACTGCTACGCCTTCCTGTTGTTTTTACTGTGTCAGATTATTTCTCTTTGGTTACATAAACAGATTATGTAACCCTCAGGTAACCAGACTTATTGAAAACTCAGGGAACAGATTATCTGTCTGTGCCTTCTGTAATGCAACTTGATTTCCCATGCATGCACCGGATAATTGATTTGGAATCACGTTCCTCCATCTCAGTTTATGAGGGAAGAGGGAATACTGACAGGAATAGAGGGGAGCCGGGGAGGAATCAGGGAGTTTCACCGAATCCCACTTGTCAGAGCTTCTCCTGCTTAATAGACGGAGAGAAGGGACGGGCGGTAAGCGCACACGTTCAAACACACTCTGACACACTAACAGGAAACCAAAGGAGAGACAACATGCAAGAGGAGAGAGAGTGTCAGTCTGAGTTGGAAACACCGGCTCGCGGGGGGAACGTCCTCGCGGGCGCCCGGGTGTCCACTTCAACTACCTGCTTCACTTCCACGCTCGTGCACAGTCAGTCATTTTAATTAGCCATCCTTGACATGGCTGTGATCTGTCACGTGCGAACACGGGCTGCATGGAGGGGCTACTTGTTAGCGGTAACAGCTGCGATGCCGGGACTCGTTGTAGCTCGGTGAGCTTTCCAGGCAGATAGAAAGTGAGTCACGGCTGGTAAAGTGAACATAATTAACCCCGGGGGAGCAGGACGGGAGGCCTGATCTCTGGGCTGGCAGCCTGCACGGGTGAGGAAGTCAGCACAGATATTGGCCTGCGTGTGTGTGTGTGAGTCTGTGTTCGTTTGTGTGTGTCTGTGATCTTGTGTGTGTGCGCCCTCGCATTGGAATTCTATGATTAAATCGGATCCTCTCAGTGTGTTAAGAAAAAAAGGGAATATTATTATGTAAAGCTCGCAGCAGATGATTGATTTCAACAGACTGGAACATTTATGACTTCTGGAATTTTAAAGGACAGGTATTACTCTTTATATTTAATCTCCTCAGAGAAACGTTTTCTTCGGCACTGGTAATTTTATGGTTCTATGATTTATTAACTTTGTTCTGTTGCTCGTATTAGTTGTGTTTAACTAAGTGTCTGCTTAAAGGTCCAGTTCATAGCGTTCACATGATAAAAGGCTGTAAATAAAGATGAACGACACATGTCAGACTCCTCCCACTGCTGGAGACGCCACATTGAGGTCATACTGACACGGGCTCAACCAATCATGAGTCAGTGTCAGCTGTCAATGATGACGTTTCACCCCTAATTGTATAGCCGGTGCCCTATCGGCTGAGCACTTCTGCCACGTCCACGTGGGCCAGGTTCTCTTATAACGCATGATTCAAAAGCGTTTTTAACCTCTCAGCGTTTTTCACCGAGGGGCCCGGCGAACCTTCTGCCGCCGGTTTATGCAAAATATACGGAAGATATAGGGTGTGAGATCAGGCAGAAGGGATTTAACTGGAAGTCGAGTGGTAATATGAAGTATTTAAACTGAGCTAAAGATCTGTTTGCACATAATAATCGAATGTTATACGGGATGAAAAGCTGGAACCAATCATTCTGGTGGTAAAACAACAGGAAGTGGAAATAAGGAGAGAAGTTGACCAATTTAATGGATATATAAAAGTTGGATCATATCCCTGTGTTAATTGTTCATCCATCTCTTCTTATCTTCAATAAACACTGAACACTATAGAGTGCTTTTTATTTCCCGGTCCCGTAAAATGTCAGTTTAATGACTCATCCTGTGCCAAGAGATGTTTACTAATTTTGGATCCAATGATTTTTGTTTTCCTGCCCGTGACTAAGAATCCTGCCAGTTACCGACTGGTTCACTGGGACATGTGCTGTCCAATCAGAATGTATTTTTAAATCCTTCCATTAACCAAGGGGCAAATGTGTAAACCCTCATCTTAAAGATAAAGCCATGAGCCAGTGAACAGTGATTCAACAGTTAAAGGAACATTACGCATCGTAGGACAAAACTAAACCCATATAAACCAGGAATCAACAAGCAGACAACAGCTGCACCTACAGATAATCCCCACCGGGGGCGTCGGGGGGGGGAGCTGATGGAAGACGCCTGTCAATATTTGCCCGGATGCAGATCGGACTAAGTGAGAGATTGTAGCAGAACAACCAACTGGAAACTGAGCCGCTGCACAGAGAGAGAGAGGTTCCTGCTAGATGAGATCAGCAAATACCACTTTGAATATTCAAATATGGAATGATTAATGTACAACTCATGGTAAATCTTAATTTGATTTGGTTTAATTTATGTTTCTAAAGCTCACAGATGAAAAACCTCCATTACATCTGGGTACAAAATTAGTAGATTCCCCGGGGTGTAGTTATCATGTGACACTGTGCTATAGATACATGATAAATATGCACATCTGAAACTTTTACAGGAGGAAGAAAGTAAAGGAAATTACATTTGCCATACTGGGATTATGTATTTTTCATTTCTTAGTGGGTTTAGGTAAATATATTACAATGGTGAAAGTTTACGAATATCAAACCTTATAATGTTTATAATTATTAAAACATGATGGTTTCCTTTGCTTTAGCTTCCTGACATTTGAGGAATATATTCGTATTGTACATATTGTAGGGACAACAATGATAATCACAATGCTGAATTTGACATTACAAATAAAACACAGCCTTATATGGCTAATTAGAGAGCTAATTAGACTATCTTACAAATGTTGATTTTGATAGATGACATTAAAGAGAGGTTTATTCTTTAGTGCCGAGTCGGTGGAATGTGAGAACACAGAGTTCCACATGCTCCTCATTGTTCTGTGCTGATTCTACAACCCCCTGCTGGACAGTGTAAACAGTCCATTCTACACTAAACCCTGCTGTGGTGATAACAGAGCCGTGAGAATTACTGCATTGTTGTGGCTGTCAGCCGCTGAGCGTTGCCCTCATCACAAAGCCATTTTCCCATCATGCATTTAACTGGTGCAGTCGACGGGGAGAGCGTGATGGAGGGCGCGCGGCTCGGAAGAAGGAACGCAGCAGCCTTCCCTCGTGAGGAGGCTGTCATCGCTCATGTCAACGTTATGAAGAAATCAGCCCTGATTGATTCTGCACGGGCTTCGGCTCATCTCCACCAAACTTTCCACTCCGACTCCTCGTGTGCGTCTCGGGAGGAGGCCGATGCTCTTTGGCTCTATCGATCCCGGGTCTTTCATTTTCATGGAGTACAGTAGCACAGTCTCCAGTTGGTCGACTGTATCTGTGTGTAAAACGTCTTCTGTTTCAGCCCGAGATGCTGCGCGTGATCTGCAAGCTGAGAGATGCTTCAAGCCGGTTATGGTTTATTTATTACAACTTGAATTGAAACAGCAGCTTCACAAAGATTCGGACTTCTTCTCTTTTTGTTTTAAACAATATTTAAGAAAATATATCCACCCATCTATTATCTATATCACTGGAGTTAGCCCCAGCTGACATGGGGCGAAAGGCAGAGGGCGACTCCCTGAACAGGTCACCAGTAGATACATATCAAATTAAATAGTTTAAAGAACAAGTAAAAGTCTTAGTGGTTTTGATAGCTGCTGTCATTTTTATTTAATAATCTCACTCAATTTCTTATCACTTCAAAGAATTATCCCTAAACGTGTCCCCTTAGTTCCCTTAAATATTTTTAATGTCTCCCTCTGACAACATGGGTTCATTTCTCCAAGACAAGGCAGGGTACCTTCTTCTGTAACCCATCAAGGTTATAGGTCTATCCGAACTTTCTCAACCTGAACTCATCTCCTCATTGAGCCTCAGGCAGGAACACATCAGTCAAAGGATCCTGGAGTGAAGTCATCAGAGAAGATACCTCATAAACAAACCTTCACCTTCACTTCTCTATATGCAGCTACATGTGAGACATTACAAAGTATTTGAGTTGTGGTGCATCCTGTTTACTTCCATCATTTCTATCCACCTGTGACATTTGTGACTCTCCTTAGTTTAAAAAGTTACACAAAAACCCTGAAGTCCAACAAACCTTTAGTAGATGGAAGTCACTGTGAGGCTGACGGATCATGTCGAGGGCACGAAAGCACTTCTAAACCTCTGAGTGTTCCCAGGAGCTGCAGTGTCCTCAATAATGGAAGAACTCTGAATTCCACCAGGACCGATCCAACAGAGTCAAGAAGGGGCCTCGGTGATGAAGGTGAACCGGAGGTCAACGGTCACTCTTCAGATCAGAGATGAAAAAATCTGCAGGAAGGACGATCCTGTCAGCATCTCTCCATCCAGCAGGCCTTTTCCTGTGGATAGACAGAGGCCAATTTAAAAGCAAGACATATGCCAGCGTGCAAAATTGTATTTGACGGCCCCTGAGAGCACGAGGAAGAAGATTCCCAGGTCTGATGAAACAAGAATTTGAACTCTTTAGGCAGACGTCCAATCACCGAGCTGATGCCAACCCAGAGAAACAAGGCTCTGTTCACTTCATGCTGGAAGGGAGGGAAAGATGAATGCAGCAATGTTGTTAAAAAGAAAACCTACTGTGAAGTTCACGTGACCTGAGACAGAGGCAACATTTCACCTTTCAGCCAGACAATAATCCAAAGCAGGAATCCAGTCGATGCCGGGAGCGGCTTCGGGAACAAATCTGCTGTCGTCCTCGAGTGACCCGGCCAAAGCACCAGATTTAGACGAATGTACAACATCTGTGCAGCGACCTGAACATATCACAGCTCAATCTGACAGGAGCTTGAGAGGATCTGCTGGGAAGAATGGGATGAGCTCCTCAAATCCAGATGTGCAGGTAGCTTGTAGGGACTTGTCCCACTAAAGACTCAAAGGTGTCATCATTTCCAAAGGGTCTGAATTGCTTTGTAGGACTAAGAGAGACAGAACCCACCGGTGGAGAAGAACCTCACGTAGCTACAGAGGGTTAAAGGTGAGCCAGGATTGTGTTAGTGTCAGACATTCAACTGATCGCACAATTAGTATTTTCTAAACTTTGAAGATCGTTCTATCACGATATCTATAAGACTTTTGGCCCAGGAAGTGGATTAGTAAAAAAATCTGATAGCGTAGCAGTGCTAGCATATGTACTGCATTAATATAATTGGAAATTTTATAAAGTGTGACTTTTAAACTTGTTCCTCTCCTCCACCACCATCTGAGTCTCTCCAGGATTCACGGCTTCACATTCTGCATAATTAACACGATGCAGAACGAGGCTTCCAGGCTGATGATGCAACGTTTATCTGCTGTGAACTTAATTGACTCATTAAGTGGAAAATTAAAGTCCACAGGATCGAGAACTCACACGCACCCACTCGGTCGCTCCCTGTGTTTCTTTCTTTTAAAAAAAGGCTAATTGTCACACAGCTGATGTTTCTGTCTCACGTGGGAGTCGGTGCGGTGACTTTGAAGCCGTGGGTTCCCGACTCTCTGTACTGCAGCGCCCCCTGGTGTGAAAGCGAGGCTATTGCAATGGTTAAGAAAAAACACATGATGCCATTTTAGTATTATTTTTTTTTGTCAGTTATTATTGACATATACTGATGCTTGTGAGAGATTAGAACCAGGTCAATGAGCTTAACATGGACATTTAAAATCAGACAGACAGAACGATGTCATGTCAAAGTGCACACGCATGACACGTCGTTCTAAATGTGTCGAGCAAACATGACAGTAGTTCCTCATGGCCCTGAAGAATGATTCACAGTTTTTGTTGAAAGCCTCGACCCTTTAGCCCCTTACACCACGGCCCCCCACTCCATCCATCAGCCATGACCCTCTGGACTGACCCCAGCTAATGCTCTCCAGACTGGATCCTACAGAGAAGTCTCAGCTGCTTGGCTTCTGAAGTCTGGTGACCAGAAGTCCTCCCAGAACAACTGGGGCTGTTACATCAGCAGCAGATTGATGCTCCTGGGTTTTTTGGGGACTGACGTGTTCAACGAGCAAGACACACTCGGGTGAGAAAGTCAAGTTGCTATGATAACAAAGCTTGTGTGTGGAAAGTCGACTGGAACGTTCCTCCTGCTGCGTTTTTATCAATTTGTGTTCATCATGTTCCTGTTCATGAATTTCAGATGATTCATTTTATCAAGAGGAAGAGTTTGTGCAGGGATTTCTTCTCTAAATCCCCTTCCAAATTAGAATGTAAATACTGTATCATGCAGACAGACGTTCAGAACCATGATATTTCTTTTGTTAGGCTGCACCGCCACCTAGAGGACATCTGGCGTAATGACAGAAAATTGAATCACTGTTGGTGTATGAATGGGCTGATAACAGCAATATCACAGCTTTCATAAGCTAAACAATCATTTACTTGAGTATTTTATACTTGTCTATCATTTTTTAATGAAGTGGGACAAATGGGAACCAGGGTTTTAGTGCATTAGGTCACGTTACATGTTTGGCCACTGGGGCTGATTCAGTAGAATAAGGATTTTGAAGCAGTATTAACTCAAATGTCTGATACTTCCTTGTCATATAAATACTCTTTGCTAAATTATCCCTGAAGTCACATTTATGCATCTATGTTTGCGTACATTTCAGTAAAGGTTTATTAAGAATTTAACCAACAAAACAACAATTTGTAGTTTTCCTTCTGTAAACTACAAGTCTCTTGCTGGTAATTTAATGATCAATTTAATTGTTTTAATGTGATTGAAATTCTTGGATTTACTTCATCGTTTCATGTCCAGAGATACTGGGTGTTAGTTGATTATTGTATGAAAAGGTGTTTAAATATTGTCTTTGTTGAAAGTTGCCTTTTGTTTTGAAATGTAACAGAGCGCTCCAATGCTTTGGTGATTACCCATAAACCCCCATCAGTGCACAGTGACCCTTGCTGTCAATTCTACCTGATAATTACATCAAGGGCCTATAACCTACAGGTTAAAAAACCTCTTCCTGTTTTTCACCGTCTCTCATTCAGTGCAGCTACAACCAGGCCTGAGATGCTGCTCATCACAAAATCTACAAGTTCTGACAGAAGATGATGCTTGTTTAGAGTAATCCCATCCGACTGCTTTCACATTGACATTCATCCATCCTCATTTCATTAGAAGGGGGTGAGATGAGGATGTGTTCGCTTCCTGACAAACACTCATCCTCCTCCTCCTCCTCCTCCTCCTCCTCCTCCTCCTCCTCCTCCTCCTCCTCCTCCTCCTCGCTCAGAGTTCATTTGATTAAACTTTGACCTGCAACACGGTGACGCTCCAGTGTCCAAACAATTTGAGAGAGGATGAAAGGAGTGACCTCGGCTCGGGGGAGATATTGATTGCTGTCGTTTCTTGTTTGTATAAGTGTCTTTCAGGAAGCTCCGGGGAAAGAGGATTTCCACGTGTAGCTACAGAACGCATCAACACAACTTCAGTGGTTGGTTCTGTCGCACACATTTTAATGATGTCCCGACTCTACAATTAACAGCAGCAGCTGGAACTCAGTGTCTGTTTTAAGCAGATATGAGCGTGGCTTTTAAATGGAGGGCACAAATACAAAAGAGTGAACACAAAGAGAGACAGAAAGAAGCTGGGACGGTGAAGACATCTGCCAGGACACGTCTGTCCAACTGAAGTCAGCCAGGATGGAACCAAACACATGGAAATATGTCCAATAAACAGACTGGACTAGTTTCATCAATGTCCATGAATTATTAACTGGGAAATTAGTTAGAGTGTTAAATAATGTTCTGTCTTTTATAAGTTGAACAACCCTGATAACTTTCAAAGTGTTGATTATATGAATACATTTCTATTATTGATGGATAATTTTGCCTTATCCCATGTTTTGTCCATCATATGTTAAGCTATTCTATTAACATTAGATTTTGGTGCAAGGTTCTGTATAAATTAAGTTTAATAGATTGATTGAATATTACTTTTTAAATAATCTGTGTAAAAGACAGATGTGGAAACAAGATTACATTTATCAGTCATTTCAAAGAGGCATTCATTTTTTCTATCTGTGGACTGAATCGACCCCTTTATGAACAAGCAGAATAATATTCAACCAAAATCTAAATGAAATTCATGGCCCTGCTGTTATTAGAGGATATTCATCACCAGTGTCTCTCAGAAGTTGAACGACGAGCATCCAACCGTGATCACTTCAGAGCTAATTACACCAGATCAGTGAAGAAGCATCTATTAGTTAGTGTCTGATGCAGCTGTCATATTATTAATGTTAATCAATCAGAGCTCAGAGTCGATGTTCTTTACTGTGGGCCCGAACTTTTTTTTGCTATCACAGCACTCCCCTGTTGTCTGACATAATCCTGGATCTCGCTGGGATATTGAAAATGGTGTCCAGTGCTGCTATGAACCTGCAAAAATATAAATATATACAAATATTAATAAGCTTGGCACAAAATATCTTACCACAACATCTCAGTAGACAATAAACATCCTCCTAGAAAGAACTTTCCCTATCGCACAATGTTAGAGAAAGTGCAAAAAACTATTTCTTTATCCGCCCCAAAATTGTATACTGGCTTTTTTTATGGCCTATGTCCCATATTTATACAACGTTTTGTTTGCTATACTTCATCTACTCTCTACTTTCAACTCAAGCATCAACATGAGGACAGATCAATAACTTCCTCTTAACTGAAAAGACCTTTAAGACCTTGATTTTATTAAGTCTCACTTCATATCTCCTCAGGTCAGCAACTTTACTTCTATTCCCAGTGGGGCTCTGAGGTTTGGTCCAGTTCCCAGAGCGGCACCATCATAATCAACGTTAATGATAAGTGGTGGAAGGGAGATATAAATTCTTAATGAATCGCTCCCCGGTGGTTTCCTGAGGACGGTTGTTAAACGGTGGAACGACGACTTTGACCGTTGCAATCTGCAGCGTTCTTGGGGGAACAATCCACTGGGAACACTGGGATTACAGCACTGGTATAGAGATATTAAAATGTTTATTAATGAAGAAAACAGCATTGCTGCAAAATCATTTGTTCACGTGAATGAATGAAGCTGTAGAATGTGTTCTTTAAAAATTGGAAATGCAACATATTTCATTCCTAAGCAGTAAAATACAAAAACTGCTTCTATTTCTCTGTCCTTCTGATTTCTTTTGATATCACTGAGATTTCAACATCAATGTGGTGAGCACAATATTATTATGACCGATATGAATTTTGACAGACATAAGAAAATGTGATTCACGTTGAGATAAATCCACTTTTCTCTTTTGAATTTCAGCATTTTTATCCTTGAACGTCTGTTATTTCTGACACAAATGGGCCGAAGTACTTATTCTCAGCTTATGTAATCGCACACACACACACACACACACACACACACACATACACACACACACACGCACACACACAGACACACACTCTACCTATGATTGAAAGCCTATGCGTGCACATGTGTATGATGTTTAGGTGGCTGAACGTTGTGTCTTCACCTTTAATTGTACACTAACTCCAATGGTTCATAACAGAGCACCGCTGCTCCTAGTGGACACCAGGAGAATAGCTTCTTCTCGCTCCACAGGCCAAACATGGCTCCATCTGGTGAGAACTAGTAAAAGTGGACTCCATGAAAATCTAATAACAGAATACATGATTGATGGAGTAATGG
This sequence comes from Pseudopleuronectes americanus, assembly GCA_038501795.1. NCBI lineage: Eukaryota > Metazoa > Chordata > Actinopteri > Pleuronectiformes > Pleuronectidae > Pseudopleuronectes > Pseudopleuronectes americanus. Next base: position 18,995,122 of record CM076728.1, on the reverse strand, counting down.
CAGAAAGATCAATATCGTTAAATGTTTAATATGTTTCCGTGGGGACATGTTGAGTTTATCATCAATGCTTCATGGCAGCTGAGGTTGAAATTCTCAAACAACTGTGGAGAGGAAAGAAACTGAAGAAATGTGTCTGGGAGAGAGAGAAACCTGAGAATCGAACCCATAACTCTGTGATGAGAAGGTCACGACCGAACCACTTAAGACTCAGCGACAGAGACAAACTCTCTAACTTCCTCTCTGGGCTGACTTCAGCCCCTGAGGCGAGGGTAAACACAGCCCGAGGAAAACTAGAAATGCCCCATGGAGTCTGAAGGCAGGAAACTGAATAGTAATGTCTTCCTTGTAAATAACCTATTTCTTATCTTATTTGTAAAGATGCATTTCAGGAAATACACGCATCAGAGAAAATACTCACTGACAAAGGTTCAAGATTCATGTGCACAACAACAACACACAGGAGTCGCTGGCAATGGAATGCTTGTGTCACAGGATCCCTTCGAGCCATGCTCACAAATATTTGTAGTAAAATATTGAATCTACAGCATTTATTTTTATTTATTCGAATAAAATATGATAAAATATACGACTAAAATAGAAATTGTGAACTAAAATAAAGACATTACTACTAACAAAAACTAAATCTATCGAAACAATGTCGCTGTGAGTCAATTTTGATGAGTCACAGCTACAGATCCATGTTGCCTGTTTATTTAAATTGTATTAATAACATATCATTTGTCCAAGTGGAAGCAAATTGGATGATTCCAGCCTTGGGCCATAAACACTACATGTTCCAAGTTTGAAGCCGATGAGACCAGCGGTTCCCTGAGCCACAGACACACACAGACACACAGACACACAAACAGACACAAACACACACACACAGACAGATTTCTGCAGTTCGTAGATTAGATTAGATTAGATTTCTTTATTTATCCACACAATGGGGAAATTCACTTGTTACAGCAAATAAGAGAAAAGCAAATAAGAAAAAAACGAAACAAACAACCAGCAAAACAGACACTGTGCAAAAGCAGGTACTGGGGAGAAAGTGGAATGATGTAAGTGTTATTGTAATGAAAACAAAAATATTATAAGTAATATTGCAACAGTAGTGACCATGATACAGAAAATAATTAAAAGGTAAGTGACCATAATATAAATAATACTACAAGATAGCATAATGGAAAATATAAATATTGCAATGTGACCATGATATAAATATAGATGTAAAGTGTTGAATATTATTGTGCATGGTAGTGATCTGAGTAAAAAATACAAAATAAATAAGTAAGAAAAATAAAAATACAAATACAGCTATGGTGAGAGGTTGAGTGGAGATAGAGATAATAGACAGGGACTACAACATTATCAGGTGGTGCTGGTGTTGTAGAGCCTGACTGCAGCCGGGATGAAGGACCTGCGGAACCTCTCCTTCTTACACCGTGGGTGTAACAGTCTGCTGCTGAAGGAGCTGCTCAGGGACCCCACATTGTCGTGTAGGGGGTGAGAGGTGTTGCCCATGATGGACGCCAGCTTGGCTAACATCCTTCTGTCCCCCACTTCCTCAATGGAGTCCAGAGGACAGTCCAGGACAGAGCTCGCTCTTCTTATCAGTCTGTTGAGCCTGCTCCTGTCTCTGTCCGTGCTACCCCCCCTCCAGCAGACCACAGCGTAGAAGATGGCTGAGGCCACCACAGAGTCATAAAAAGTCCTGAGGAGAGCCCTGCACACTCCGAAGGACCTCAGCCTCCTCAGCAGATGGAGGCGGCTCTGGCCCTTCTTATAGAGGGCATGTGTGTTGTCAGACCAGTCCAGTTTGTTGTTGAGGTGAACACCCAGGAATTTGTAGTTCTCCACCACCTCTATGTCCAATCCCTGGATGTTCACTGGTGTTAAATTGGATGCTTTTTTCCGGAAGTTCACGATCATCTCCTTCGTCTTGCTGGTGTTCAGCTGAAGCTGGTTGAGCTCACTCCAGCTGACGAAGTCTGTGATGACCGCCCTGTACTCCAGGTCATTCCCCTCAGGAACACATCCAACGATGGCTGTGTCATCGGAGAACTTCTGGATGTGGCAGTGGGTGGTGTTGTGGGTGAAGTCGGAGGTGTAGAGGGTGAAGAGGAAAGGGGAGAGCACCGTACCCTGAGGGGCACCTGTGCTGCAGAGCACCACGTCAGACACACAGTGATGGAGCCTCACATACTGTGGTCTCTTGGTGAGATAGTCCGTTGTCCATGCAGCCAGGTGTTGGTCCACTCCCACGTTCTCCATCTTCACTTTGAGCAGTGAAGGCTGGATGGTGTTGAATGCACTTGAGAAGTCAAAAAACATGACCCTCACAGTGTTCCTGCTGTCCTCCAGGTGTAGCAGGGATCTGTGCAGCAGGTAGGTAACTGAGTCATCCACCCCAATCCCAGGCTGGTAAGCAAACTGCAGGGGGTCCAGCTGTGTGCCCACCAGCAGTCGTAGGTGTCTCAGGATAATCCTCTCCATCGTCTTCATCAGGTGAGAAGTCAAGGCAACTGGCCTGAAGTGGTTAGGCTCCTTGGGGCGCGGCGTCTTCGGCACCGGGACCACACAGGAGGTCTTCCACAGGGCTGGGACTTTCTCCAGGCTCAGGCTTAGGTTGAACAAATGCCTGATCACACCACAGAGCTGGTCAGCACAGTCCTTGAGCAGTCTTGGGCTGATACCATCCGGGCCCGGGGCCTTCCTTGCCTTGATCTTCTTGAGTTGGCTTCTCACCTGATCATCTGTTATAGAGAGGGGGGTGGAGGATGACTGGGGTGGGGGTGTGGGGGTGAGGAGTGGTGAGAGTCTCAAGGGGGGATGATGATCTGGAGATGGGGTGGGGGTGGGCTGGTGGGGGTCAGGTGTCGAAGGTGGCAGGCTGAGGAGGGGAGGGGGAGGGGGGGCTGGCCAGGAGAGGTGTGAAGAGGGGGCAGGGGGGGGGGAATCAAATCTATTGAAGAACAGATTCAGTTCATCTGCCCAGTCTTTGTCCCCGCTGGGTTGTTGTCTTCCCACACCTTTTCCGTAGCCTGCGATGGTCTGCAGCCCTCTCCAGACGTCCCTGGCGTTGTTCTGCTCCAGCCGCTTCTCCAGTTTCTTCCTGTAGCTGTCCTTCCCCTTCCTGATCATCAGCCGGAGTTCCTTCTGGACTCTGCGCAGCTCCTCTTTGTCCCCCGAACTGAAGACCCTCTTCTTCTCGTTCAGCAGGGCCTTTATCTCAGGGGTCACCCAGGGTTTGTTGTTGGGAAAACACCGTACCAGCTTGGAGGGCACAGTGTTCTCCTCGCAGAAGTTAATATAATCCGTGATGCAGTGGGTCATGCTGTCAATGTCAGTGCCGTGGGGGCTGCAGAGTGCCTCCCAGTCTGTAGTCTCGAAGCAGTCTCTGAGCCTAGCACTGGTCTCCTCAGACCACTCCTTAACAGGCCTCTTCACAGGTCGTTGTTTATTCACCACAGGGGTGTAGTCCGTGACGAGGTGAACGAGGTTGTGATCCGAGCGACCAAGCGGGGGGAGGGGGGATGAGGTGTATGCATCCTTGATGTTTGCATACAGTAGGTCCAAAGTTTTATTATCTCTAGTGTGGCAGTTCACGTACTGGGTGAAGGTGGGAAGAGCAGAGGACAGAGGGGCATGATTGAAGTCACCGGAGATGAGAAGGAGGGCTTGGGGGTGCTGGCTTTGAAGATGCGAGATAACTGTGTGGATACGATCTGAAGCTACAGCAGCGACCGCCGAGGGGGGGATGTACACAGTCACAACAATAACATGTGAAAACTCCCTCGGGAGATAGTATGGCCGCATGCTGACCGCTAACAGCTCCAAATCTCTGGTGCAGAGTGTCTCCTTCACGCTGATGTGTCCCGGGTGGCACCATCTATTGTTAACCAACACAGCGATCCCCCCTCCTTTCTTCTTACCGCACTCCGTTGCTTTTCGGTCCGCTCGTACGAGTTGGAAGCCGTCCAGATTTACGTGTGAGTCCGGAGAAAGTTCAGTCAGCCACGTCTCTGTGAAGCACATGAGGCTGCATTCCCTGTATTCCCTCTGCAGTCGGGTCAGCGCCGTCAACTCTTCCATCTTGTTTGGGAGAGATCTTACATTCCCCATGATGACAGACGGTAAACATGGTTTAAACCGTCTTTTCCGCTCCCTGCGTTTCACTCCCGCTCTGCATCCTCTTCTCCTCCTCCGTAACTCCTCGAGGATCTCCGGCCGCTCCGCGCAGAGAAGGGGTGTGTGGCGCAGGCCCAACAGCTGATCACGGGTGTAAACAATGGAGCCGTGGTTGAATGGGGAGCCGTGGTTGAGTGAGTTTCCCACAGCCACACCAAAAAGTGCCGAAAACAGCAAGGAGCAAACTACGAATGTTAAAATGTGAACATCCATAGCTGCGCACTTGCTTAAAGTGTCAATGTGGTAAAAAAACAACAACAAAAATACACTAAAAACACTATTTAAACACTAAAAAGAGGTACGAAAAGTGAGAGCTGCTGTAACAGGCTGCCACTCACGCAGCGCCAGATTCCTCCAAGTAGACAGGTAACGTTTGGATCAAAATCAGATCTTTTTAGTTGCTGCAAAGTAAACTTGAAGCTCGATTTGTCATAGAAATAAACTATGATTGTGTAGCTAACAAATAGCAGATTGTCGTAACTGTGTCGATCTCCGAAGTGAACAAGAGAAACTACCAAATTGCAGGAGCATTATCGTTCTGTGTGTGTCCTTACACCGTGTTCCTCTCTCCTCTCATAAGCAATGGTTTCTAGTTTGTCTCCATAGAATCCGAAAGGGAATAAAAACCCAAACACATTTGGCATTGAGTCTGACAAAAACATTTGTCTCTCTTTTCACTTACATTTCCATTTCCAGCCTCTCCAGCCTGGACACGGAGAAGAAATACAGACAGACATTAACAATACATCCATCACTCATGCAGTCCTGTCGTTCCATTTTTCCAAGTCACACTTTTAAAATATTGAACTGGAATGGCCCCTCAGCAGAGCGCACACCGCTGCCAAGGCCAAACAGTCCTGCACAGGTCTGTCTCTTGTGATGGGAAACTGAGGAGAAAAGTTGTCACAGAGAAATGCACCAAACTCCAGAAACTTAGAGATTCAAGAGATAGCAGTCCGAGGGTTAGTTTATTCTGTTCTACCCAAAATCTGATAAATTCTTCCCTGACCCATTCCACATCCTTTCACCAAGTTTCATGGCAACCCTCCTTTTTTGTCTTTCCCGTAAACTTGCTCAAAAACAAACCAGAACAAACGGACGAAAGCAGCCGGAGGTAATAAACCATCAGGGGTGAGAGTACAACCTCCTTTGGTCGAGGTAAGAAACCAATAAACCTGCACAGGAGAAAACATTCACCCTGTTGATCTAATAACTGTCCTCCTGTGATGCATGTTCTAAAATAGTGATTAAGGTATGAAATTATTCTTAGACCCAACCCAGGGCCAGACCTGTTGATTTGAGGCACCCAATCAGGATAAGATTGGGGCCCCTGCCTTGTAGTGGATGAACCGGCCTAAAAAAAACAAACTGATCCATTTTTGTCTTGGCTGTAAACATGTAATATAGATCTTTAAATTTTCACTTTTTAAACATGTTGTCACTAAACATGAATACTGCATCATTTCCCCTGTCCCACCCGGTGATCACATGTTTCTCAGAAGGATGTGGCCCCTGAATAGAGACATAGCTCGAGTCAGAGAAACTCCACCGACCTTATACAAGTTATTACAGTTTGTTTTTGCCTGTAACAGTTGAGAGTTTAAACAATATCTCAAAGAAACCTATATCTACATGGATCTAACTCATGAATAAAGTCCAGCAAACATCCTGCATCCTCTCCTTAGCTCACACTGTCTTTGTTTTCTTTCTGTAAACTGTTGGGGGCATCGGTCACTGTAATTTTCTGCTTAGTAAGCGCACTGTACTCGAGTGAGTCAAACCAGTGGCCCACAGTTAATTCATCTCCTATGTAAACATTGTTATTCCGCCCGACTGCAGCGCTGCACTTTCCGCAGTTAGGACTTGATTTGCTCAACTCGTATATTTCACTTGACGTGTCTCTTTATCCATCTCAGTTGTGTGTGTGTTTTTTTTTGCTGCATGTATTAATCAACTGGAGCAGAGTCAGGCTGCTTAGAGACAAACTCTCCCTCACCTCCTGTGGATTAGCCTCTTTCCTCCGTGTCAATCAATGATAAAGTTGCCTCTCGCTGTTAGAATCGCAATCCCAGCTTTCATTACTTACAAAGCAAATTGTGGCTGTTGTGCTGTGAGTTTATCATCCTGCACTTCACATCACTCTGTTTTATATGACACGAGAGGAAAGAAATCTACTGCAGAGCCTCATTTCCATTCCTATTGGTTTGCATTGTCTGTTGTGTTTGATATAAATAAATACTAAGTGGACAGGTGAGCTTTGTATGATGTATTTAACCTTTTCAGACTGAACATGCAGAGCACACGCAGACTGACCACTCAGCAACTTATATAAGAAATTAATACAACACCGGAAGGTTTTCTTTTTCTTATTTAAATCAGTTTTTATTAGAAAAGCTAGAGCTAGTGCTGGAGGAAAGAGGTGCTTGCTGAATCTCATAGCCTAATGGACACAGTGTTATTACTGCAATTTGACCTCTTATCCTGAGGGTGGCGCTATGGGGCATCTCATCGAGTTAGCAAAGAAGAAGAAGATTCATCCTCTGAGGAATATGAACATGCTCAGTGGGAAGATTATCAAACTTATTATCTCCTGTGTATAATATATTCAACAGCACATATTAGAAACTTTCAGAGGAAATAACAAGATTTCTATTAACTTTTATATAAAAATGCATGAACACAGGTGGAGAACGGATTTCAAAACCCTCCTTTGGGTTTGGAAAGAATCTGTGAGATCGGGGTCAGAGGGGACAAAAACATTTATTTTCATATTCCACCTGCTCGGCGCGACATGAGCGATGGCCTCGGTCTGCTCCGTCATCCCTGGGACAAACTACGAGCTCATGCACACCTGTTCCGCCTGTGAGGAGATGTGTGAGGCTGAGAGCGGGGAGCTGCTGGAAAATGGCTGATTATGATTAATAATCGTGCACAAATATTTGTATGTCAATAGCAGACGATGCCTGGATACAGTGGAACTATAATTATATTCTATTTACACACATTGGTGTTCGAAATAGGGTTTGACACCAAAACAGTGGCTAATTGTGAACAGATCAGCTAAATCACTTTTGCAGGTGGTCAGGGATGTAATGTGTTATCATTGAGTTGTGTTGTCAATCCATACACAACAACCACATGAGCAGAAACACGCAATTGTGCAATCCAGCTCCAAAGCAGCAAGGCGTTTAGCAGCTATTATCCAGTGAGTGAGTAATAGGATGCCTCTATTCTTCTTATATCATATTTTCTATGTGACACGAGCTGCACAGAGCGACAGCATCTCACTCAGATCAGCGTGAGGACACACAACACAAGATGCATTCTAATGCCTGGTGGAGCCTTAGTTAAACACTTCAGGCCACAATCCCCCGAGATGGAGGCCAGGCACCAGCGACTCTACAGTGAAAGCACCAATCCACCAAATGTCTCAGTGCCTCCGAGGAGCTAAATCACTTTGATGACCTGATCCTGCTGCAGTTTGGTGCATATAGGTTAGAGGAGACAAGAGGACCTGCGAGGGCGAGATAAATCATTTTAGCTTCGAGGCCTTATCTCCGTTACACACGGGGCACAGCTCATTTAGAAGTGTCATCCTGGTTTACTGTTACAGCTAAGGCACAAGGAGCCCATGCAAAACAGAACATTGGTTTTCTGCTTCAACGTGGCTGGGATGTAGAACATGATTACACATCAGGGTGGGTTGGAACAATGCAGAAGAAATTGTTTGTTTTAATAGAAAATGTTTAAAAAATGAGAGGTATTTACAAATAGTATCGTCAAAAAACTCTATTTCTTATATCTCATCTATAGTTGGTCACATTTTCACCTCTCAGTCGAGAAGAGTATATTTTCCAACACGGTCCATTGTTTTATTCATTGGTTTTTCAGCTGGAGTTCTCAAAAACTACTCATTTAAAAAATCTTAGTGGAAGGAGGAGACGTGGGTCAAGAAAGAACTCGTTAAATTTTGGGTCTCGATGGACGGTTGCCTGGAATCCAGGATTTTATTTTGTTTCACAATCTTTTAAACATTGCAAGATTAAATATTAACGTGTTTACTTTCACCATTTCCCCAAAGAAAGAATTCATGAATCTGAATGGAGAATATCAGGCTTGTTTAAAGTGGATTCTGGTTTTAATTGACTGACATGTTTGTTTTCAGACTCTTGGACTTTCTGCAGATCTTGTTTGTTGTTCATTTAGATTCTAGAAGACTTATTTCCATTGTTTCATTTTGTTGACATATTATAGACAAAAGTGCGTAAAATGTGTTGTGTCCTTAATCAAAGTTTGTTATTATTTCCTGGCTCCAAATCTTGATTTTTGTGAGCAGTGAAGAAAAAACAATGAATGGAAATATAAACACAAAACACTTTAATATTTTATCTTCTCATTAAACATCTATCATGTATTTTTGATTACATTGGCCTCACATATGTAGGTTTGCATTTAATTTGATTTAATATGTTTACTTATCTCTATTTTTATTTTTAAACATAATATATATATATATATATGTAGAAAAAACAAACAAAGAAAGAGCAAAACAACAATAAATAATTAAACCGACTTTAAATGAGAAACATGAATTTACAAATGATGGGTGAAAAGGAGTCGAGAGAAGCAACAATGCTTGTCCAGCCCTAATCTATATCAACACAACAATAATTATATTTGTCACATAAATCCTCCCACGTTTATTTTGCAGGATGACAAATTTATCATTCAACTCAGGAATTCCGAGTGTAACTTCAAAGTTCAAGGGAGTCGCAGAGAGAAACATTCTTGGCGCCCTTCACCGTAATTAAACCCTGGTGCCAGACATCTCGGAGTTATCTCTTTTGATATTGACCTCGGTATTGACACTGTCAAAACAGGCCTCTGCCCTCCAGCTCCCAAACTGCTGCCAAAATCAAAGAGCTCCTCTCTTCCATTGAAGGAACCGGACCATTCCAGTCAATGGTCGCTGCACAGCCTCTATCTATCTATCTATCTATCTATCTATCTATCTATCTATCTATCTATCTATCTATCTATCTATCTATCTATCTATCTATCTATCTATCTATCTATCTATCTATCTATCTATCTATCTATCTATCTATCTATCTATCTATCATCTATCTATCCATCCATCCATCCATCCATCCATCCATCCATCCATCCATCCATCCATCCATCCATCCATCCATCCATCCATCCATCCATCCATCCATCCATCCATCCATCCATCCATCTATCTATCTATCTATCTATCTATCTATCTATCTATCTATCTATCTATCTATCTATCTATCTATCTATCTATCTATCTATCTCTCTCTCTCTCTCTCTCTATCTCTCTATCTCTCTATCTCTCTATCTGGGTTGAGGTGTCTCATTATATTTGTTCCTCTTGTCATCTGTGATATTAACGAACTTAATGGGAATAATGATGTGATTTACTCTGCAGCTGTTCTCACTCTTCTTCGGGGGATTTTGGAAGCAGAGTTAAACTGTGCACTTTTTTACTTCTAGGACTCTTTGGTATCACGCTGCGGAGGATTTTCCTATTTTCAGACTAATTAGTCGGTGGATTTGAGGAATTTCTTTGTGCTGCTATGATGGGATGGATTTTCTTCGGGTTACAGCGCAGGTCAGTTCCTCAGAGTGAATGGAATAAACAATATCCATCGATCGAAGCCTCATTACACAAGAATCCCATTAAAAACTGATCCTGGTTTTGTTTTCTCCTGATGTGGCAATGTCAGAAATACACGTATGACCTTTCAAAATAAGAAATGTGTATTTTTTTTTGTATAGAATTCAGTTTATATCCTATTGTTTAAACTGTAAATTAAACAAACTGTACAGTTTTACTTGATGTGACTTCTCTGGGATGTTTGACCTTCATGGTGCAGAAGGTTAAAACTTTGCAACGATGCAATTTTGAGCAGTGAGGACGTCTGATGGAGAGATGGGAAACTACTGATTCTTATTTTGAAAGATTATGTGGAAATGCCCTTCCTACTTCCTCTCCCCTTCCCTTACCTGGCGTGCTATTTCCTCCTGTGGCTCCACCCACATAACCTATATAGGAAGTCAGCTCACCTTATTGGTCACATGGTGGAGGCCTCACCCTGAAGTTTAGACTATGACCAATGGGAGTTTGCTTTGTTTGATGGTCCCAGTATGATATGTATTGGTTTAAATGTTTTTATTAAAGGATTAAAAAGAGAAAAATGGGTAGAATAGTTATTAAATGTAAGAATATGTTACCAGAATCCGAAATTCTTTATTGATGCCAGGGGGAAATTGTATTTTTTACAATTGTTCCATGCAAGAATAGAAATATAAGCATAAAAGATAAAAAAAAATATGTAAAATATATACTATATTTGCGTTATTGTATTTAGTCTATGACGCAAACTAAAGGTAAACTTTGCTTAGATTTGTGTTGCCTATCTACAGAGTTGTGTTGATATAGGGAACTTGTTTCATCATAAGAAGTTCCGATGTACAGAAGAAGCTAATATCTAATTGTCCCAGTTTGAGTTTCACAAATTGAGTGGTCCCATCACATACTTACAGGGGTGGGCCAGTGTTTGAAGTGTCTCGGGTTGACTGGCTCTACTGGGCCCATTTTAAAATGATGTCACTCTCCATTATATTTCACAGAAAACAAGCCTTTTTCAGGGGTTTTGACAAATTATTTAACTTGCAGCTTTTCTGCAGCGAACAACTCCTGTAACTTATCACCTGAAAACTTTACAAAGGCAGCGTTGGAACAAAGTGCAGCGCGGCCTCTGATGGATTGTGTTGGGACGACGCTGAACTGCAGATATTCCACTACAGTATATTTGGTAACAGAGTGGTGAGAGGAAAAAAGCCAAGTAACAAAGTAAGACAGAGTGGTCGGGTCGGTGGGCGGCAAGATAACGACTCAAAACATCAGAGGGGGAAAGAACTGGACGGTGGCTTCAGGTGATGGAGGAGCAGCAGCAGCACAGGCTCCCTGCACATGGAGCCGGTTTGAGTGCAGCAAACTTAGGAGAAACTGTTCGGACAAACTTCCATCCATCCATCAGCTACAGCACTCATCATTATAGGGTTGTCCGGGGGGGAGACTGTTGCCGATCCCAGGCGACATTGATTGAAAGACACTGTACACCCTGCACAGGCAGGGCTGGGACCACAGACTGCTTATAAAGACGACGGATCTTATATGCAGGAAACGTACACCGCCATCTTTGGCATTTAAATCCTGAGTCTGCACATTAGTGATAAGGGGAGAGAGTTACAGCATCCAAGGCCCTCGACCAGAAATCATTTTGGAGAGAGTGTAATTTCTCTGCAATTAGACTTTTCATTTTCTCATCTGGTTACATGGAGGAAGTAAGGTTTATGACCTACACTGCAGCCAGCCACTAGGGGGCGATTGAGACTGTTGGGCTTCACTTTCATCCTTACACAGTCTGGTTGGGAAAAACTTTCTACACAATGTTTAATAAAGATCTTTTTAAGAGTATAATGAAGGATTTCGTGACATATGGAAGAGCATTGGCATCTCAGAAACCTTTGAAACATTTAAAACTACTACATTATCTCACAAACTACTCTATAGACATTATACTTCTAGTATAGCTCTATAAATAAATCCCCCATAAATAAATAGATAAATTCTGAGCAGGGTGTTAGTGATCACTTATTATCAGTCCCACTTAAATCTTGTTTTGTGTTATATTACTGAATGCAAATATCTATTTATTTGGAGGAACTGCAACACCGCCCTCTACTGTGTGTTTCAATATCCTCCTTCCTCTTCCTCTGTGCTCGCTCCACCTGTTCTTCTTCATCTTTGTTCGGTTTCACAGAATCTCATTCTTGTTTGGAATTCAGCTGCAACATGCAATTTGACCACTAGATGTCACTATCTTCCACACACTGAACCTTTAAATTGACATTTACAACCTTCCTATATGTCTTTAAGACAGAGTTTATAATATTGTAACATATGCAAGACATAATGCATTCACTTTATAAAAAAACCTGCTCAGTTTTTATGAATCACCAATATAGTATCTCATCGATTCAGAATAATGAGTAATCTGGTTTTATTTTGGAGATACTAGAGTTTTACCTCTGTTGAGGTAAATCCAGGTATCCAGGAAAACTGGTAGTTTTTTCTGAATTAACGAGATAATTTTATATAAAAAACTAAATACAAATCTGCTCTGCCTTTCTGGATTAACGATATAATTAAGTCGTTAATTCTGAAAAGCGGAGCAGATTTTTATTTCCTCACTTAAATCTCAATTATTTTATTATCGTGCTATATCAGTCTTTGTACATTTCTAAAACTTTACACTCAATAATGAAGTAAAACTGCATTATTTATTCATGTTTAATCACAGTTGGCGCAGGGTTCATAATAAGTGCTTTGCTCTATGTGTCTCTAAACCACCGTTGGCTACTTAGTACGCGCAGTAATCCCAGTTAGAGCCTCTGGTGACCATCTGCTGTCTCCTGCTGCAGCTCAGCGCACTACTTTGTTCCCGCATTCACCTCAGCCCGCCCCCTATATAACCCACCGGGCGGAGTAATCCATGCTGGTATCTATTCTAGTGCACTGTGAGCGTGTCTCTCTGTGTGAGTGTGTGCGTGTGAGTGAGTGTGAGTGCTTCGGCTTGCTGCTTGTCACTCATTGTGCCGCGGACACGGGAAGCGACAAGGACCAAAAGCTGAGTCCGGTGGCAGTGTGTTGTCCCTGGGAAAGGAAAAGGACAGATATCTGCCCCCCCCTACCCCCCCCACCTTCACCACCAGAGAGACACCGCGTGTTTTTAAAGTGCGTCTGTTCTGCTGAGGAGAATATCTGTGACATTACAATGCTGCAAACAAGGGACATCATCTGGGGATTGCTGTTCATTGGCTGCGCAGGTGAGACGCTGAGTTTATTCTCTTATATCATCATCATCATCCATATGCGGGTTTGCGCGGCAGATGGATCGCATCTCGGCTGCTGCGGTACCGGAGAGAGGTGGTGGTGGTGGAGGGGGGAGGCCGAGCGGTGAGGACCGGTGGAGCAGCAGCATCCTCCTGGTCCCACCGGCGGCATCCCTGTCACCCAGTCCGGGGCAGAGGCGTCACACTGGGGGGGGGCTGTGCGCAATTTAGCGCGGTTAAACGGCAAAGTTTGTCCCGGGGAAGTGAGAGTTGTTCCTCTTTGTGCACATTCAACCCACAGGGACGCGTGTGTTTTATTATTATCCAGTTCCAGGCTGGTTTTATCCCGAGTTTAATTCCAGGAGTCGTGCGTTCTTTTTTTATTGTGTGAACCTCTCCGCGCAGTGAAGAGGAGCGTGCCACTCTTCCTCTGCTTCTCTTCTTCCATCCTCTCCCACTTGAGCTTTTTAATATTGTAGGAAGGTTTCAGTGGAGAATAGGGTGTTTCCGTGCGAGTTGTGCGGTTTGGGTTCATAAAGGTTAGTGGAGGTGGATGCTGGTGGTGCGCACGGACGCTTTGTGGTCCCCTCGCACGCAGCGCACGTTGCTCACATGCTGCGAACGTGCACGAGCTTGAGTTTCTAAATATTCAATCTGCATGAAGTAAACATGATATGTAGTGTTTTATAAAGTCCAGTCTGGATGTGTGGCTGCTGCTGGGTCAGCTGTGACGCACCGTGGATGGAGCGGCGCAGCGTTGGTCGCTCCTCTGGGGAGAGAGGAGGAGGTGGAGGAGGTGGAGGAGGGGAGTGGGGGTGCTTTTGTTTCAGTGCACTGAAATAGCTTTAAGGACAAAGATAAAAATGGTTTCTGGTTCATAAGCACGCGCTTAAAGTCTGTCGAGTCGGGAGGATTACGACGCAGCCGCCGTTTGGATTCTGTCATATCTTCGGATTTGGATGGAGAAACGGTGCCCTGCGCACAAAAGTGTCAAATGGTTCATCACTATAGGATCATATAAAATAAAAAACAGCCTCCTGCGTTTCTGATGTAACTTTTGTTCGTGTCTTTATGTATAACTTCATATTTCTGTGAGTTTCAGGCGCAGAAGTGACGTTGAACCTAACTGATTTGGGTTTAGTCCTAAATTCGTCATCCATTGAGAGACACTGAATAGTCATTCAATACATACAATAGGATCCAATCCCAGGGCTCCCATGGTTATATGGGGCGGAAGGGGGACCCGTTCTCCCCCCTCCCTATGTACCCCCCCCCATCCCCACCCCCATCTCACGCGCCTCCCATATCCTCCCCCCCCTCTTTCTATAGACTGCAACTGTGTGCTCCAAGGGGCGTGTCTGGACCCCCAGGGGTTCCTCCGAGAGAGGAGGAGTAGTTTGATTTGATAAATAATTAGTGGAGGAGAAAGGTCGTTGTTTTAACCTCAGGTGTTGATTCCCCTTCATGTTCCACAGGTCTGCTGTTTTTTGCAGTTTCTATATTCAGCTCCTGTTTGTCTTCACTGGAACTTTTAACTCCTCCCATTGAGGTTTATTTCGGCCAATGGTATCTGTCCCTAAACCAGGCCCTCCTCCATTCAGAGGTTAAACGATTAACTGACCCAAAAGGAAATTTGGAGGCTGATACTGATATTGTGATTTTAAAAATGGCCACATCTGCTTATTCATATTTTACCAGATATTTGTCACGTTCAACATTTTGAAGAAGTCCTTTAATTATACTGACTAAGGCGCAGAGGGGTTTTCTTTACCACTGTTCAATAGTTTATGTGTTGGTGGTTTGTCGACAGTGTTTCGTAAAAACTACTGAACAGATTTACACAGAACCTGGTGGAAAGCACAGATCCAGACAAAGTGGGTCCAAGAAAGAATTCAGGAATCTTGATGATTACTCCTTGGTGCCAAAGAAGAACCCACATGATTTTGGATCTGTTGATTTTCTTAAATATATCCTCGGCACAGCTATGTCCGAAACTTCTTGTCGTTGTTATATTGTAGAAATAAAATCTAATCAGTGCCCTCTTGTGGACGAACTGTCACATATCTGCTTTAAGTTAACATTGGCTAATAGTGTTGGCCTGGCTAATAAATGCGTTATTACATAATGGGTTGTGTAACTTGACAAACTATCCATGATACATAGGCTTATTTATTTATCATTCCCACCCAGTCACTGTTGGTGGTATAGAGGACGGAGTGGCACCAAGATCTCTCTCTGTATGTTTTCATTTTTCATAAATCATTCATGATCCAGATGAAATATCGTGACGCCCCCTGTGACGCCCCGCCCCTCGTCTGTGAGGGGAAGTGAAGGAAACCAAGAGCAGGATAACCAGACACACTTGTGCCTCGGCTCGGTTGCAACAGAGAAAGTGATCCGAAGAAATTGATCACATTTGTAGGATAGGCCCCGGGTATATGAAAAGGGTAATGACAGTATCACACAGTTTGAAGGCTGAGAAATGTAATTACATTCATCGATTTCCAGTTCCTGTTCCAGATCAGTGATAATTAAATTTCTGAGGCCAGTGACAAACATGTGGAGCCAAGTCACCCACCGCCCGAGAAACGACTAAATCACGACCAGATTGAATATGATCTTCAGAAGTGGACACAGGCAGCGGCCTTATGTGTCTTAGTGTTGTCTGCAGCCAGATGGATGGAGTCCGGTGTGTATCACACGCTCTGACCTTGTGTTACTGGAGTGATTTTGCACATCCATGGTCATTAATCCACAGAATGAAAGACTGTTGATTTAGGGGTTTGGCCCTGAGGTGATCTGCTGTTGCTGAAGGCATTAGGAGGTGATTTTTTTCTGTTTCACGTCCATCAGCTTTAGTAAAAAAAAAGGCAATGCAGAGTTGTCTGCCAGAAAAGCACAACCTGGCACAACTTTGTGCAACGCTGTCATCTGGCAATGCAGCGTTTTGGCCAATCACCTGCAACAGGCAAGTGGAAAAGCCTGATGCATAATGTTACCTGCATTGTTTGATCCATAAAATAAACTATTTCATATTGGTAAACATGAATCCTGATCCCGACATGTCTGTGATAGTCTCTTATCTGTCTCTTTATTTATAAATCAGATGGTTTTTAGATATATTATCATCAGGAAGACTTTCCAGAGTTGTAAAATACTTAATTGTATTTTAAACTCCTGTGTTCTGACTCATAAATGTCCTACATTAGTGTTAGTGAAACAAAAAACAAGAAGCATCCTCCGCCCCCATCCCAGACTGTAGAGTTTTCTTTGCACCTGTGCAAAAAGCCTTTCTGCATTTTCTAAATTCTCAAACCTCCCGCTCGAGTTCAAAAGCTAAATCGTCTCCATCTGCTTTTGAATCTTCAGACATGCTGAGCTCTGCAAACACAAACACTGAGCAGTTCATTTAATGATCCCCTGGATCTGAAACAATGTTCTGTGAGTCGAGCAAAGAAAAGAGCCGAGCTCCTCAAGAAGAAGAAAAAGTTCAAGTTAAGATTCGGAGGGAGAGAAAATACACAATTCCTAAATGGCTAACATATGGGACTTTAACTGCTGTGGTGAGTTCAAAGCCACTATGAAAATAATACGGGCTATTTCTGAACTAGGGGAACTGGAAAAAGCAGCCAAACAAGGGGAAATTATAAGGCGTTCTTTAGTCTGCGCTCTGAATAAAACTGGATTCTGCATCTTTAGAACTTTGCTCTGTAGCTGTAACTGGATCTGAGCTGCATTCGAAAGTGAAACGTCCACTTTTTCTACAAGTTAGTGCAGCTTATGTTGATCAAACTCTCATCAGCACAGGAGCTGCTCAGATTACAGCTGTACCCCATTGGCTCACATTCAAGTTATATGGTGCAAACGACTGCTGCTTTACATTTAGTATCAGAGCTTCAGAATGCAATTTGATTACAACTTGTGAGGTCTGCGCTGCAGCTGAGGTTTAAACAAGCCTCTTTCATTACTCTGCCTCTTTTTCCCCCCCATTAGCCTCCTTGTGAGTCTTATTATTCTCAATATCATTTATGTGTAAACTGAGTATATTGTTTATATTGCTATCGTTTTCTCCTTAAACCCAAATATGCCCCTGACTCTGCAGCATCTAGACACAAATTAAACAGATGAATTGAGCCATTTCAGACGAGTATTTCCCACCATGATAAAATGGGACTTCTACATTACCCCTGAATAGTAGGAGCAAGGTTTACTTTATAAAACTTTAAGTCACTCACACAAGAGAGAAGCAAACCTCAGAGACATTCTCAACTGTTTTCAAGAGAACAACTTTTAATGGCCCTGAATTCAAAGATCTGGTACATGTATACATTTTTTATCAGCTAAATTTACTCCTGCTCCACTAGATCCCCCAAAATAGACATCAGGCATTGTATAATGTAATGTAATGTTTTAGTTTGAATTTTAAAACCCCCCAAATAGTCTCAATGCTATATTTATGTATAAATGACATTGAAACGTCAGCTAGAGAACAGGAAGTGGATTCTGACACAATATCTATAAATCCACGTCCTCTCCCAAGTGCTGCTTCTCGCTGAATGTAAAAGTTACCGATGGTTCCAAACTTCTAAGTTCAGAGCGACTCTGCTGGCTGTTGAACTTCTTCTCTGCCCGACTGTTGGATCCGGACGGGGTCGTCTTTGCATAATAATCAGCGGGTGAATAGGGACCGTGAGTTATTTGCATTGTGTGCACTCTGGAGGTGTCCCATAGAGAAGTGAATGTAGGGGAGAAGAGGGGGAAAAGCCTGGACGGGGGCTTTAAACTTAAGCCCTCTAAGTTTAACTCTGTATCTTTGCAGCATTACTCTGCAAAAAAAGTTCCACTCTATACATTCTGGGGGACTCGTTGCATAATGAGTAAACTGACCTACTTTGTGGTGGCCTGCAGCATGCCTGTGTTCTTCAATCGGCCAGAGACAATTAAAGTAAAAGTGGAAGTGGTTTCATTTTCAGCGTAAAGTTGCATGTAAGAGCTGCAAGAAGTTTTTTTTTCCACAAACTTTCTAACCGAGTGCATAAAAATAGCTTTAATTAACGGCTCTTGGAGTTGGAACGTGCACTCGCAGTAAATCATTATTTTTCATATAAATAGATGAGCTGCTCGGGCTGAGTTGAACTTTTTATAGTTGCGTTGAAGAGAGAAAAAATGTCTTTACAGCTACTTGTCCTCAATCTGGGAGTCTATGAATTAGCCTCTTTGGAGAACGGCCAATATTGTGGCACTGTGTTGCAGAGGACATCCCGTCCAAGACTGGTTTCCATTCACAGTATTTACAGTTCACACAAAACACAAACAGCACCAGGCGACATTTTGGGAGAATCTGCACTTTGGTCAATGTGCTCCAGCTCTGTTAACCTGCAGGAAACCAATGCCTGCTCAAAAGTGACTGGTCAAACTGGAATTCAGAAGACTTCCTGCCTCCATCATCTTTCCCCCTCTACATGTATAATCTGTTTATTAGGGTTAACACTTCCCAAACATATGAAAGTCCTATCTTTTAGTTTAGGGGCTTTCAGTAACCTGCCAGGATCAAAAGGAATTTGACCATTATGATTTTGCATTTGAAGCTTATTGGTCTTAATGGAGTCTTCACATTATCTGCTGGTCCGTCTCCTCAGATTTACGTTTCATGTTGGTAATTTCTAACATAGCACTGAGAGCTTGACTCATCCCCTCCATGTTACGTGGCTTCTCCTTTGCATTATTGGCTCTTATGTTAACAACTATACGCTTCTTCAAAGCAGTCGTGGGTATCTAGGGCTGGGTGGACTGGTATCTAATGGATTCAGACCAGTGAGTGTTCCCCTCACAATCAACGAGGTACAACATCTCTGGGAGTGCCTCCACTTCACAAAGATTCGACACTGGTCTTTGAAGCCGCTGGCGCCCGGAGGCTAATGGCCGTGCTGGTGATGTGGAAGGTGATGGTGGATGGACTGGTGTTTGCTGGGAGACACACCAGGTTCTCCACATTAGCTCAGATCTCCGCAGCTCCAGCATCCAGCTCCCTTCTCCCTGCTTCTGTTTATAATCCTGAGCTGAAAGAGAGGACGGCTGCCAAGTCTGGAGAGTTTTCCCAAGGTGACGACGGACTGCATTACAGCGAAACAACAAAACCCCAGCGTGACGCCCCCCCCGTCCTCCTCGAGCCGCCTGCAGACCTGCATTTCACTGATCCTATATGTTCTACATGCACTTTGTAGACGATGCTTCAGTTTCCTTTATTGTCAGCGTGGGGTCCGGTGTTATTTATAGCCTGTCACCGTTTTTTAACTTCCACCAGAAGTGGAACTGGTGAACAGATTGTGTTTCTTCTGTTCGGGAAAAGTCACACTCCTGAGTTGAAATGTGATGTTTGAATCCTTTTCCTCAGCAACTCACTTAACACTGCAAGGAGGGAGGAGGGGCAGCATGACCCAGCATTTCAATGCGTCCCCTGGCTGAATTATTGAAGAAGGTATTTCTGGCATTATCGGCTTTGCTCTTGGTACCAGAGACATTAAGAAAATTGATTGCCTGTTTGTTATTGCTGCATAAAAGTGATCTGGCACAGCTTATCTCACCAGCCCTCGTTTCTGAAACAAGGTTTTCTTCAATAATGCATTTTCCATCACATACATGCAGGGACACCGTCTTTGCAGCCTCACACATGGTTATGTATAATATATGAACTTGGGCTCAGGATTAAAAGCAAAAGCCGGTGAAATGGTCAGTAAATTCATTCAGAAGGTCAGAAATCACTCGGAGCATTAAAAACGCTACCAAAGAAAAAGGGCCTGAATCCAGTCTTTTAGGGCACAGGATCTAAATTTAGAGTCGTCTCATTCATAATGGAAAGTCTCAGACAGTGGAGTCATCACACATTGTCTTATTTCCCAGTTTCACATCTCTAGAAAGCCTCCAGTTCCATCACGAGCATGTCCTGGTTCAGTTCATTACACCCTGGCCGCTGCACCTTTCCAAATTCTCTCTCTCTCTCTCTCTCTGTGTCGCACATGTGGTGTCGAGCTGCAAACATCACGCAGCGTCGATGTGTGAGGAGCCAATTACTCCAGCGATCCCAGTACCTTTCCTGTAGCGCTATACCAGCAGATCAGAAGGTCACCTTAAACAACTTTTCGAGGTATGTTCACAATTACAGACTCGACTTCTGCCCACGTCGAGTCCACGTGTGAACACTTCAGCCCCTCGCACACGCCCGGCGTTCTCATAAACAGAAGCAGAGATCTTCCATATGCTCCTCTGACTCGGGATGTTTAGGCTGCAGCTTTGACCGCGGCGGGGATTCGCCTCATTGCAATTACCTCTCTGGAGGTGGTTTATGTTTCCATTGCAGTTCGTCTGCTCAGAAAACTACTGGACAGAATTCCATGAGGTTCAGAGGAAGGGTGGGACTTGAACCCAAGGAAGAAGCCCTACTTTTTCCCACTTAGGTCAACATGGGAAGAGAAGAGGTTCTCTTATGACGTTTTCAAAAGTTTATCAAGAAATCATGATAAAATAAACCACTTTATTAGCTTTTCAGACATTTACCTCTAGTATCATTTTGAATAGACGCTTTCTCTCGCCTCCCAATTAGACCTGCTCAGTATCCCTGCACTAGCCTGGTGCTCACAGGGCTGAGTCGAGACAGATCATGGGACTCATGGTAATATTGTCTTCGGAGATGTGTTTATCATTCAGCATGAAGAATGGAGATTTGTTCTCACCCTGCAGTTAAAGGTTTTCAATTAGTCAGTCAGTTGTTGGTTTGACATCCGTTCAGTTTAGACTCTTGTGCTGCATCTTAAGACTTTTACTGTATTGAGGTGTCTCCCACCTGGAAGCATCGAAGACCATCACTCTACTGGTCAACACCATCCTGAAGTCGTGGTTATGCAGTGGCTGGACATTGGTTTTGAAAAAAACAACGTGAATCTGTTATTTTCCGTCTCTGAATCGAAGAATCTAGAGATTTCCTCGCCTCTTCTTTCCCTATGACTTTGTTCAGACTTCATTATTTGCAGAGTGCCAGGCCTGTGGTTCAGTCCGGTGCTGTGTCACTAGTGCTGCAGCTCGGGCGTGGGAGACAGTCCCAGGCAGTTCGCTCATATCTCACCAGCTGTCTTTATCAGGGAGGTAATTTTTCTTCTGCTGCTGAAATCCTGCTTTCTCACACCACCTGGAACGGAAGCTCATTTTCTTGCACACCTGGCGTCTGCAGGGAGGATTTCTGTTCGTTTAAAATGTTTTTCTCCCACACGATTCCCTGTGATTGTGTCTCAGTGTTTGATATTTTTTTATTGAGTGTTGTTGGTTTTGTTTTTCCAGTTCCAATCCCAGCATCTCATGATTGTGTTTAAATGTCTGATTTAACCTGAGGTTTCAGAATAAAGTGCATCTCCCACAGACCCAAACCAGTTTCCTGTGTAATGATCTGCGATTCACATAAATCTATATATTTAGCAGTGGCAGCTGGTCGTTACTCACCTGGGAGGAGCCACAGACACTTAGACACCTCCCCCCCCACACACACACCTCAGTGGGTGGCAGGCAGGACACACACTCATAAAGACATGACCTGAGAGCTAGATATTTATGGTGTGTTGATAACTTTGGTTCCATGCAAGAAAATAAATAATGTTTTATGACTGAAAATACAGGCAGTGGAAACTGAGATGTTCCCAATTAACATCAGAATAATTTATTGGTTTCAGAAAACATTCACACAAACAAGAAATAAACGAAATAATCAATGATAGTAGAAAGTTATTAAAACAGTTAAATGAGCTAAATGGAAATGAATCTGTATTTGTAATTCGGTCTAGTTATGTTTTAGTATCCTCTCGTATGTTTCCTTGGTTCTGGATCTTTTGATTGGCTCTGCAGGTAAACAGATATTATTTCCTTTTGTTTTCATTTTGCTTGCATTCGATTGGATGTGGGTTAAAGAGAATGAATGAATTAATAATAGAATAAACTAGATTCAAATTCAGCACACAAGCTGCCGGATGCGACCCCAATAGGTGTTTTGTGCAGCAAAATAAAACTAGGCTATGTAAACACTGGGTTGTGCAATATGAGCCAAATATATGTCACGTCTGTTTTTTACGTAAGTTGACTTAGAGTCCACCCCACCCGACAAACTCTGGTTTCTTCTTCTTCTGTTGCCCTAGCGTATAATTAACCTTTTTCACAAGTTATCTAAAGCAGTTTAACACGGAGCACACATCCTTTATCACCCGGCAGGATTTAGATGCTGCAGCTTAGAAACCAAGTGGAGGATTAAATACGGCCTCAGTGATAAACAGTGTTTATTAGATGCACTAAAGGAAATGTTTTTCCTAGAATCAGAAAGCCATGGTCCCTCTTTATGTCCCAGAGGCATTTATAGTGTACAAGGTCACGTGTTCTACTGTCTCCTAATCCCAGCGAGTGAGTCAGCGCCCATGATGTAATGCTTAGAAAGGGAGGTTAGCTCATCCCAGGAACTCTCTCTGATTGGCTGGTGGTCCGCAGGTGCCAAGGCGCCTCGGCCCGAGCGTGAAGAAGAGGAGCAGAAAAGAAAAAACAAGCGCTTCCCTCGGGGGGGGACGGGGAACAAAGCGAGATGTGCAGCATGAGCAGGATTTTGTGGACTTGTTTACTTTCCCTAATTGGCTCAATCGCAAGTGAGCTCATACTCACAGCCGAGCGTCTCCTGTGGTTCTGTGGTGCTTTTCAGGGAACGGCAGCAAAATGTCCAGAATGTCGTGTTTCACCTGGTGACACAAACATCACGGTTTGATCATGGTGTAAAGAAACTGTGGTTGTGACGTGGAAGAAGAGTTCAAAACATCTCTTCGCGAGCGATGGAGTTCATTGTAGAAGCCTCGTCGTGTAAAGGACAGAAACAACAAGAAGAAATTAATTGAGTTGGAAAGATAAAAACATTCAATTGTACATTTATTGGTTTTATTGGTTTTTCCTCCTTGCTGCAAAATACAGAATAATATTGTGTTTTTCAGGTAAAAGCCTTGTGATGTCTTGTTAAATGGGGAAAAACAGCTAAATATTCAAATCAGAGATGATGCACTTTGGGGTCTTGTTGCACTGAAGCTGTTTAAAGAATCAAAGATGTCTGCTTAGCAGTCATAACACAGTGCGTGAGTGTGAATGTGTGTGTATGTGTGTGTGTGTGTGTGTGTGTGTGTGTGTGTGTGTGTGTGTGTGGATGTGTGTATTCCGAATCCTCCTATGAAATGGTCTGTGAGCGAATGCTATGGAAACGAGATGAAACTCAGAGACGCTTCCACGAGCTGTTGATTTGACGGCAGATGCAGCAGGACTCTGTGGACGGGTGTGATCAGAGTGACGTGTTGTGTATCATCCAATCAACGAGTCCAGGATCTGATTCAGGAGCTGCACACGACCACAGCCCGACTCCGGCTCCTCCTGCTGCTGCTGCTGCTCGTGTCCATATGGGGAATCACACCAGCGAGGTCGGGGTGATGAGAATAAATGGGCGATCCTGACCCGGCAGCAGGTGGCTGCAGGGGGAACATCACGGAGGTGCTGACAGCGGCTGGCTGTTGCCACAACAGAAACAAAGTGAGACTGTGTGAGATCTAATGGAGCCGCTCATCAAACCTCAATACTTTTAAAAACCTCTGTGTTTATAATGTGGCAGCAAACATGGTTTCATCAGATTGTTACTGATCCACGAGAGGAAAGACTTTATCTCATCGCTTCTTTGAGTCAAGATCTGTGGATTAATACTTTAAATTCGAAGCTTTACAATGAGCCTTTCAGACATATTGGTATCTGTGTTGATGATAGAAAGAATATATGCATACAATATGCTTTTATTTTGATATTTTACCTACTTAAGTTCTCAATTCTAGTCCTTTTCATACTTGGTTGTATTTGTGTTTCCTTTTTAAAATTGATCTCTGCCAACGAGTTCATGAATTCATCTGTTTCTTAGTTATTCAGTAAAATCTACTAAACTGATTCAGATGAAACGGTTTCACATTATCTCCAAATGAATTGAAATTAACGTCCAAATGTAAAACAATATAATTACAATCTTGTGTTGTCATTATGAACGTACGATCGTATCTGTATTTGGAAAGTTATAAATGTCAAAGTGGTCTTTTTTCTTTTTTCTTGAATGCTTTGTTCCCCGATTCCATCTGAAATCGTGAAGACAATCACACTGATAGGACACAACACAACCCCCCCTCCCCCCCACCCCCCGTTACGTGGGTCCCTTTCCATTATGTGTTTATGGCCGGGCTGCAGCGTTTGATGAGATCAGGAGAGGTCTGTAATTTATTAGGCTTTCACACTAACGGAGCCGCTCCTGAAGAAGAAAAAAGCCCCAGAAGTGAGTCACTGGGAAAGCGGAGGAGGAGGCGGACAAAGGTGGGAGAGGTGGAGGAGGGGTGGAGGACGAGAGAGGGAGGCGGGGACACAATGCAGAGTGTTGTCAAGGAGGAGCCCGCTGGGTTGTCAGGACACTTCAACCCCTGGATCCATTGTCCCAGCCGGCTGTCACTGGAACCCCCCCATTTTAGGTGGCACAGCCTCCACAGAGCAGTGATGGTGTTAGACACGGCTACATGTGTTTCTTCCTTCCTTGATTGTGCCGCCCGACTTGCAGCCGGAGATGATGGACAGTTTCCTCATCGCCTCGTTGCTCAGAATCTTTTTTCTTTACTGTTCCTGCTGCTAAATTAAATGAATTCACAGGAGTTGAATGAAACCTCAGATATCATGAAACGAGAGGTTTGCCTTGAACGATAAGCCGATGGGATGTGATGTGTGTGTTTTATTTTTCACCCTCACAGAATAAATGTTTTGTAAAGAAGCGGCTCTGATGCTATTCTGGTAAATTCACCACGGTGAAAGAAGAGTAGTTTTCTTTTTGGCTCGTGTCTCGTGGCCTGATTATGTCTCTGGGATGAATCGCCGCTCTCCTGATTGACAGCTGTCTAATTTTTATCTGCAAGGCTTTTTCTGCATAATCCGCTGCTCTGCCGCTTTAAAAGCATAAAGTTCTTTAACTCTGCAATTATTTTTCACCAGCGCTGGTTCAAAAATTATGCCAACACATGAAAATGAAACCAAAAGACCAAAAGACTTCTCTCTGGTCTGTTTGGAGGATGGAATTATTTCACGAGTGTCGACGGGTGATAAAGAAAAGCTCCTGTTTTTTGGCACAGTGTTTTTTTTTAGGAGTTTCTCCTTGTGATATTATTTGGCAGCTTGTGGTGTTTGTGCTGCACGACTTACTGTAAACGCCCAGAATCTAAATGTAAAGTACCAGGCATGTGAATTTTAATTGAAATCGGTTAAAAAACACTGCACATCTCCAGCCTCGCGTTTGTTTCCTCACAGCATCGCTGCTTTTATTTTGGCGAGTAGTGCGTTTTCGTTTTGAGAAGCACATTATTGGCAAATCAATAAACTCCCAAACTAAGCTCTCTGAGGTCTTTTCAATGTTTTAATCTGATGCCAGCAGCATCTACTCTCGCCCGATGCCAGAGAACACGACCGGAGTGGAGACGCGTCACGGTTGACATGATGAAAACAAACCAGAGATTGTTTAAAAAATATGTTTTTATGCTTTTATACCTTTGCATATTTTGATGAAAGCTGAAGGTTTAAATACTGGGCCAATGAAATCTCACCTCAAACATTCAATGCATCATATCACTTGTGTGGAGGTTGTTTTCAGGACTTCTGCTCCACTGCTGTTTACCAGATTGGGAGTTAAATGTCACGTGAAGAGGAATGTTGTATCTGACCACCAGGAGGATAAAACATGACGTGTCGAGCTGCATGTGATGGATTCTGGTTCCCAGTGCAGGCAGCCAGATGGACCGCGCTCAGGCGACTCAGGGTCGAGAGCTCGGCCTCTTTACCCCTCGAGTCCAAAGGCTCCGGCTCAAAGACTCGTAATGTGCTCGGCGTTGCCTCGGTGGCTCCGTCACCTCCGTGACTCCGCACTGAATCTGAGCAGCAACGGGCTGGACTCAATATGTGCTGCTGAGTTTCCAGTTCATCAGATCCGTGCACTGGGCTTGGATTTTTCTCAATGGTTTGATTTGAATGGGACAGTTTTAATTACTGGAATCCGCCGGTGAACGTTCGGCTACACAAACGTTTGTCGTTACTTGATCTATACTTACATACTATGATTGCAACAGTGACAAGAGTTATCTCTATTTGCATTCTCATTTCTGTCAACCTAGATATAGGTTAGGTATCCGAACTAATCCCATACCACTGATATGAATTCTCTTTCATATTTTTTTACCATTCATTTACCCACCAACTGGAAGGTTTCCATCATTTCCAGTTTAAGTTGTACATTTTATTTTGGTCTATCTAACGCTTTCCGAAGAAAATTAATATTTCTCTAGCCAGAAAATCGATCTCACAGTTTCTATTTCAAAGAAACTCTGTTGTTTACTTGTTGAATGTAGGAAGATGAATTCAGATTCTGATGCAACTGAATCATCAAGAATCAAAATAAAAAATGAATCAAACTGCCAATATTTCCATCTCGATTCAAACTGGGCATAGTTACACACAATCTGAACAGGTCTACGCAATTATACACATTTATATCTACCACACAGCCTTTGTCTGAACTGGGAACCATCGTTGTGTGTTCGGCTTGTGTGTGCGTCTGTGTGTTCATCCCGATTTGTCGTAATTCGCTGCAGTCCCGTTGTATATCTGTGCGATAATGATGATTTATCTCCCGGTTGTTGCCGTCATTATTCAGCATCACTGTGACTAGCGAGCCATAGGTGGATCACTTATCAGTGTCTGACCCGCTGTCGGCATGAAAGAGCAACTCTAAATGCCACATCATGCTCCCATTCTCCACTGTGTTTCTCTCAAATCTCTCTCTCTCCCTCCATTTCAAAGAAGGCAAACTCTGTTACAGCCGGAGAACACGGTGAAAGCCCACTGTTGTTGTTTTTTTGACCGAGCCCCATTCAGGGTCCCTGTAGCCGGCCAAGTAGATCACTTAGTTTGCCACCCTGCGCCATAGAAACCCTCCCGGGACTTTTGTCGACTCCCACTTCCTTGGACTCGACCCTGAAGGAGCCGAGTTGGAGAAGGAAGTCTTCATTAATCACCGTGTGTCCGATTTTTTCACAGGGCAAAGTAGAACCGGAGTGACTCAGCCCTCTCTGTCAGGAGGTTCTGCGGGTGATAATTTCCATGGGAAGTGGAGTACAGAAAATTAGGGGAACAATGAGAATGAGGAAATTGAGGAGACAAACGAGCCAGTGGAGAATGGGCTGGTTGTTAGTCCTCAGATGTACCACACTGGCTCTGGATACACTTTTAGCTGACATGGCCAGCTTCCCGAGGACAGAGGCCTGTTTTCAGAAGCGTTTGCTCATTAGAGAGCACATCTCGTATTGTTTATGGGCTTTAATGAGCCTTTGGTACCGAGGGAGCAAAACAAAGATGTGAAAATAGGGACCGTGCATTGAGATCAACATGTCTGCTCGTCCAGGACGGGAGCGGGGACGGCTTCAAATTTCATTTCTGCACCGTGCACGCTCCCCATGCATCGGAGGATGAGCTCAACCCTTCCTCCATTTTATTTTCCTCCTCCTGCTTTTACCTGCGTCTCTCTCTCTCTCTCTCTCTCTCTCTCTCTCTCTCTCTCTCTCCTCACTCTCTCTCTCTCTCTCTCTCTCTCTCTCTCTCTCTCTCTCTCGTCTCTCCTCTCGCTCCCTCGTTCTCATTACCGCCATTGCAGAGAGAACAATCTCGGTGCACCATTTCACCGAGGACATCGAGGAGCTTAATTAGTTCATTCACGGATATGGCTCCTCTTACTAGCCCAGTGGTTTTAGTGCCTCTGGAGGGCCTTAAATGCCAGCTCCCTCTCATAGAAAGGCCTCAAAACTGTACAGAATATAAAATACCTGTCAGGTTAATAAGGGAGAACCACCAGCGCCTCTTATGCATTCGTTTATAACATTCTCACTTTCGCTTTGAAGGACTCGGAGTGGCATTCTCTTAGTAACACGATTCGTAAAGGCCCCCCGTGGTCCAATCTGTTGTCTTCCAGTCTTGATGTTTCGTACATAACAAGGCTAAATTACATAAAGGGAGATTTGACTGAGCAGTGGACGGAGAAAACGAGGCTGAAAGCTACAGGAGAGCAATTCCCAGCGTGAGGGAGGCTGGTCATGGTGGGAATTGTTTTCGCCTCTGTAAACATCGTAAAAACGTACGTTGCAGACCTTCTATATTACCAGTGTCCTCCAATTCTGCTCTATAAACAAGTGCTCCTATTGTTTTATAATATTGTAATGTGCTTATGCCAAATTTAAAAGATGTAAAAGACGTTACAGGAATCTGAATTCAGGTCCTGTAACAATCTGCAGATCTGCTTTTTTTTTCTTTGAGAGCTTTTTGTGTCTCGTTGGTTCGGAAACTTTCAAACTGAATGAACTGCAGCCGATAATGCGATTCTAAATTACAGAGCTCATAACTTTGTGAGCATTGATTGAACAGAGGTTCAGCTGGGGAGGCTGCCAAAAACTCAATTACGCTCGGGTGTTCCTTTTAGTGCAATTATGTAATTCTTTGCATCCTATATTCGCCCAATTCAGTGACATGTGAACTTTCATTAGAGAGACGGACCCCCCCCCCACCCCCCCACACATGAAATGGATACATGGGAGCAGAAGAAGGAGAGAGTGCTCTCTGGCTGAAATGGTGAAAATCAAATTTGGAGTCTCGGAGGCTGTTTGCAGTGTTTCATGTAACACTATCCTGTTTGTGGAATGTGATTTCTGAAATGGCATTCAGTTTCTGGGCAACAGAGCAGCAGCTGTGCATATCAGCAGCTGTGCATATCTTTGTATCCGCTTGAGAGACTCGCGTCCACACGGGCCGGGGGGGGGTGGGGGGTCGTTAAGTGCAAGGCCGAGCCGGTTGGCATAGCGATTGTGAAGAAGTGAAAGGCACTCGCTCACTCAGAGTGCGTTCAATAAAAACAGAAATGAGACTGTTCTGCCCGTTCAGTGAAGGTACACAACTCTGATCTGTGAGTTCGTTGTAAAAACCGTGACTGTAAAAATTATTCATTGACTTGTTTGTGATGTATGATTGTGACTTATTACATCACTCCAATGCTGTGAACATTAATTAACATTATTTCATAGGTTTATGTACATTTCCTCTATCGCAAGTATTTCTGTATGATTTTAAATTCTCCAACGATCTATGTGTATTTATGGCGTTCGAGTAATATTTGAATCTCAAAAGTTGCTTAAATGGTTAAAAGAATTCAAATCAACAGTATAAAAACATAGTAAATGGAATAAAGTTATAATTATCTCTGTGGGGGAACTTGTCCTCCTCTGCACAAAAGTGGAAGTCACCAGTCTTAGTGTCCAGTTGAAGACTCTCCCATGTTTTTTCCCGTTTGAATTTAAAGTAGATTTTAATATTTAATGTAATTTAACATCCTGCTGGGGCCATTAAAGTGTTGGTTAAGTTCCAGGTGGTTTTGCAACATATATTTATTGCCTCTGATGATAATAAAGATATTCACTACCACCAGGATGTTATGTTTCCGTCAGTGTTTTGCTTGGTTCTTTGTGCTACTCGAGTGCTATTCTATTGTTTGTCATGTGCAGCTACACACTGCTATGTGAGAGGGGAAAGGTCCCATATGCTGTGTTATGCTGGTAAAAAAAAATCAATAGTTGTTAGTATCTTGTGTCTGAATCTCAAATTTCATACGAGCCGTTGGGTTAAGCTGGATCAGGTCTATGAGTCAGGGGTCACGGGCTCAGCTACGGGTCCGTGCAGTGTTAGTAATTCTTGGCCTGCGACAGGTGCACAACATGGAGGAAAATCACGGCCTGTTGTTGAAGTGCAGGAGGAGGAGGAGGAGGAGGAGGAGGAGGAGGAGGAGGAGGAAGTAGAGGAGGAGGAGGAGTGGAGGAGGAGGAGGAGGAGGAGGAGAGGAGGAGTAGAGGAGGAAGTAGAGGAGGAGGAGGTGGAGGAGGAGGAGGATAACGGAGCCACTCTCCACTGCTGTGGCCTCATTAATCACTGTCCCCTCACTCACCACGGGTGGAGGGGGATCCTTTGTCTATGTGTGGAGCCTTCTGTGCCGGATGGGCCGTGGCGCTCGGATGCCTAACTCCCATTTGGGCGCGTGAATTCTCATCGATGTCTAAATTAGGACTTCATTAACCTACATGGAGTTTCTGCCACATCAGCTCGCAGAGGCGCCTCTTATCTTTTCCCAATAGTCATTTTGAGAATCCCACTCGCGGCCGTCTCTCTCAGAGCGAGTTGCATTATTGTCTAATTTTATGAGGCCTTTTTCGAGAGAGATTAATTTAATGAGAGATACAGAAACTGCAGCGGACGTGTCGTTTTTTATGACCAAATGAAACTTGCTCTCTCTCTCTCTCTCTCTCTCTCTCTCTCTCCTCTCTCTCTCTCTCTCTCTCTCTCTCTCTCTCTCTCTCTCAGACTTCACAAAGTTTAGAGATGATGTATGAAGACAGTGTCTCGACTTGGCTTCCAAAGCCCCTGAAACAAAACACACAGATGCTTCGATGTCTTTTTTCACAGCCTAGAATAGACTGAGTATTCCAGCGTGATGCAGAGGAGGAGTGGTGGTATCAGGGCTCTGGTGTAATCACATGTCAGTTCTGATAGTCGCAGCTTAACCTGCTCGTCGGAGTGGTTGTAATGATGAGCACGAGGGCTGAAGGGGCTACTTCACACAGCTGCTGCCTGATCTTCCACAGTTGTAAGATCTTTTGAAACTGTCTGATCCACACACTGAGATTGTACATCTGTGTTATTAGATCGGAAGTGTTCAGGAACGTGTGTCTTTTTGTATTTGAATTCTACGACAGTACGACGGCTACAATCTCAGCAACAGGAAATTGGTATCGATCAACAATCCCTAATAACCCCTGTACGTCAATTCTCCTTATTTATAAAATGGAGGTTCCAGTGAATGAGCAGCAGCATCGCAAATTCACTCAATAGCTTTGATCATACCAGATGAATGAAATATGAAATAATAGAATCAATTGGGATTTTCTTTTTTTTTACCAAAGTGTAGCTCAGCTTTACCATTTGGACCATTTACACTTTGATTCCAGTTGCACGACTGGTTTAAAAATGCCTCCTGTACTGAAATGCAATAAAATAACTTTGAAATAACGGAAGTATCCTCCAGGACCTTGTGACCTGGCTCGGTTCTACTCTCTCTCTCTCTCTCTCTCTCTCTCTCTCTCTCTCTCTCTCTCTCTCCTCTCTCTCTCTCTCTCTCTCTCTCTCTCTCTCTCTCTCTCTCTCTCTCTCTCTCTCTCTCGGGGGATCTCAGACTAATCTTTACGATTCCGCTTCTCCATTTTTTTTTGGGACACAAACCATTTGATGCTTGTCGACTCTCTTTCTTCAAGAGAGACGAGCGTGAGATTAACTGCCGGTTGGAGGTCAGCACTTTCACCTGCTCTATCTCCGACCTCTGGGTCGCGTCTGTCTCCGAGTGGCTCCGTTTGAAGTCGCTGAGTGATGCTCTCAGGTTCCAGTCCTCTGGTCAGCTGGGGGAGACTCTTGGTGGACGTTGTCAAAGAGCAACTCTCTTAACTTTCTTCCTCTACAACTAGGATGGGAGTTGAAGAATGAGTCAGTTCAGTTAAAATTGGTTTACTCGATCCCAAATGAAAAGTGCGAGAGTTCAATTGACATAATTTTTCAAAACATATAAATCGCGTAATTGTTTTTTTTAAATCTATTCAAACTACATCAGAATAAACAATAACAACCTAAAAAAAGAAAACAAAAAAAAAACAAAAAAAAAGCGAGCAAGACACTTTTAATTCGTCACAACTACCAAAAAAAACAAAGGGGGGGAAAGCCAAAAAAACAAAAGTGCGTGAAGAAAACTGAAAAACATATCCCCACCCAACCCCACCCCCCCCCCCCCCCACCCACCCCCACCCCCACCCCCCCCCCCCCCCCCTCCCACCCCCCCCACACCCTCTCCCCCACCCCCCCCCCCCCTCCCCCCCCCACCCCCCCCCACCCCTCCACCCCCCCCCCACCCCCCCTCCCACCCCCCCACCACCCCCCCCCCCCCCCCGCCCCCCCCAACCACCCCCTCCCCCCCCCGCCCCCCCCCACCACCCCCCCCCCCCACCCCCCCCCCCCCCCCCCCCCCCCACCCCACCCCCCCCCCCCCCCCCCCCCCCACCCCCTCCCCCCCCCCCCCCCACCACCCCACCCCCCCCCCCCTACCCACCCCCCCCCCCCTCCCCCCCCCCCCCACCCCTCCCCCCCCTCCCCCACCCCCCCCCCCCCCCCCCCCCCCCGCCCCCCCCACTCCCCCCCCCCCCCCCCCCCCCCCCACCCCACCCGCCACCCCCCCCCCTACCCCCCACCCACCCCCCCCCCACCCCCCCACCCCCCCCCCACCCCACCCCACTCCCCACCCCACACCCCACCCCCCCCCCACCCCACCCCACACCCCACCCCACCCCACCCCACACCCCACCCACCCCCCCCCCCCACCCCTCACCCCCCCCCCCCCCCCACCCAACCCCCCCCTCCCCCCCCCCCACCCCACCTCCCCCCCACCCCCCCCCACCCCCCACCCCCCACACGCCCCCTGTGCAGCTCTTCTCGCAACGTGTGATTGGCGAGGGGAGGCCCCCCCCCCAACCCTACCGCTCTCTCCTGTCTGTCTCCCCCCCCCCCCTGTGTG